>JAVJIF010005332.1:0-243888 GCA_038442645.1 Agave tequilana
GAAGAAATTGTTGGCCCAAAGGCCTTCCACTCTAGTTTTGATGATGATTAACTCATGTAGTTATGTTTACTATAATCTTGTGTTGTTTAAGTTTTATCATTAACCAGGATATTAGTTGGTGATTAGCTTCAACAAGGAGTTTAGAAGCTTTTCATGATGATTCCAGGGCCAAAGCTTCAAGATCACACATTGCCTGCCCATGGATGGAGTTTGGAGCAAGTCTACTTGAGATGAAGATCATTAAGAAGACTTAGTATCCTATTTAGATAATGTGTTTTGATCCATTTGTAAAGCTTAGTATAGTTGTATGCCAAGTGCACAAACACACACGTTTTCATGTTTTGGATTTGGTTTTCATAAATAGTAGATCAAAACAGTTTACTTTATTTCTATGTATATATAGATGTATTCTGGATATACATACATGGTTTAACTTGCTAGACAAACTTATTTTGACTATCCTATTCATGTATTGAAAATCAAGTTTGATAAAAATACAAGTTTTGTTTTTGATAAAATTTGCAAGATTCAAAATTGAATTGATATGATTATATATGTCTTGAAATTTTTATCACAAGTTTGTGTTTCCATATAAAATGATAAAACTATTTTTGGTGATTTTTAGAAGTGTTAAAAGATTTTTAGAAAAATATTTTACAGTATTTTTCTGACCCAGATTTCTGTTCCAGGCTTCAATCAGTCGACTAGTCACCTGACTAGTCGACTTGGGTGAAGTCGTCGACCGGGCCGGTCGACTGACGTGCACAAATCTGTGCACGTTTGGAGGCACTGGGACGGTCGAGCCGCTTCGGGTCGACCGGGCACTTACAGTGCTCTCTGTTTGTTTTGGTCGACCGGGCGCGGTCGACCGCTGTTGCCCAACGGTCATATTTCTGACCGTTGGCCGGTCGACCGGGCCGGTCGACATTGCCTGTCAGAGCTGCCAGCTCAGCTCTAACGGCTAGTTTTCTGATGGCCTATAAAACCCCATCTCTTTGGGTTTTTGGCCAAGGTTTTTAGAGACAAAATTTCCAGACTTTCTCTATTGTTTTAAAAGAGTTTTTAAAAGAGTTTTGAGCCAAAAAGAATTCATCTTATTTGTTTTTTGGTTTTTGGAAAAATCAAAGAAAGAATATTTTGGGAGATTTGTCTTGCTTTTCATTCTATATCTTTTGCAAGAATTTTCCCAAGTATTTTTCTTTTTTGCTTGTTTTCCAACACCTAGTTTCCACATTTGAGCTATCACCTATCCTAATCTATTTAGGATCTTGTTTTTGTGGAAAAGAAAAGAGAAAAGAAAGAGAGATTGAGTTTGTGGTTTTTGGAACCACTTGTTGTAACACCCTTATTCTTATTGTATACCTCTTAGGTAGAGGTGATCGGGTGATTGGTTTTCTTCCCTCTAGTGAGAGGTGGAGTTGTGATTGTAAACCCACTTCGTTAGAGGTGTTCGTTGTTGTGGTTGTATTGGCTACGGGCCTACCCCTCGGTTGTGAAGTGGTTGTTTGAGAGAGGAGTTTGGTACTCCTAGGGTTGTAACAAATCCTCTTCGGTAGAGGTTCCCTCGGTGGGAGATAGTGGATTGGAAATCCTACACGGTGTGTAGGCGGGGATGTAGAGCAAGGGTGCTCGAACCTCGAAACATATCATTGTGTTTGTGTTTGATCCACTTGTCTCTAAACTCTCTCTCTTTACATTTGTGCAAAGCATCATACTTCATTCATATCATTTTTGCTTTGTGTTGAGCATAATTCATATTTTCATATCATATCTATTTGCTTATGTGTGCCTTGCATAATTCACATTGCTATATCTTGTATATGCTTGGTTGTTTGTGTGTGCCTCACTTGTACCTATCAACAAGAGCTTCACATAGCACCTCACCCATTCAAGGGGAATCAAGAGGAGTTAGTCCAGAGCCCTTCACGGGGAATTCGGCTACCTTGTTGATTATACTAATGTTTTGCAAAATTTGCATTAGCTTCGGCATTTAGCGCACTTAGTTTGCATTTAGTTTTAGATTAGCACTAACACCTATTCACCCCCTCTCTAGGTGTTCTTTCAATTGGTATCAGAGCTAGTGCTCCTGATATTAGGCTTAACATCCTAGGAGTGAGATCCATTTGGTTGCTAATCTTTTGTTTGCATTTGCTTGTTTGCACACATATAGTTTTTTACCATGGCGTTTCATGACCCCACCTATGTATGAACCCTTCCAACATTCATGTTTTGGAAGATTAGGATGACCGTTTATTTACAAACCCTAGGTCATAATGTTTATCTTGCCATTACCGAGGAATCCTTCCTTATGATAGCAATCATATAGGGCCAATGCATAAGCCCTAGAGCCATTAGAAGCACTTTATCTAAAGAATATCTTGTTGTATTTCTAACATTGATTCCGCCTTTGCAGTGTGGAATTTGTTGACAACAACCACCACCTCCGAGCTTCAAGTGCAAATTTAAGAAGAGGAATCTAGTGGAGAGTCCGAGTCACAATGCTTCATGGTCCAAGGGAATGACTCCCTTGGGTACATTCGGAACCCCACTTAGATAATGATGATTGTGCTAGTTCTTTCAAATGATTATGTTGATGCCCATGCTTTGAATGAAGAACTTTCTATTGTGTGTGAAAAATTATAGAAAAATATAATTGTTGAAAAAGAAAAAGTCTAGAAATTGAAAAAGAAATAATAGTTTGCATGCTAGACTTAACAATATTTTGCAAGAGAAGGTTGAGGTCTATATGAAAGGGATTCATTGAGATCTCATTTAGAACTTGCACTTAAAGAAAATGAGTTTTTGAAAAACAATAATGATTGTTAAAATATCTTGAGAAAAAATGATGTTTTATATTCAAAAATTGATTTTGTTTAAAAGAGAATGTTGCCTTTGAAAAACAAAATAATTTCTATTTCTAATGATCTAGATGTTTGTCTAAAGAAAAACATTGTTTTGCAAAATAAGATTGATACACATGTTTGCCATGCTAGGGTAGTATCACACACTTCACCTATTGCATGCACACTTCTTCTTCTAAGATTAATGATGATATTTGTTTGCTCAAGAAGAAGGTTGAGTGTTGGGCTCCACTATGAGCCAATGTACCACGAACCATACACGCTTGGAATCCTTGGTTCGAAAGAAACAAGTTCCAACTTTTATGCATGCACAAACACCTCCACGGCATACACATGCTCCACACGGACACAACCCATCACAAGTATGCTCATGTGTACACTTGTACACATTGTGGACGTAAGGGCCACCTTGCTAAATTTTGCTTTGATAGATTACATACTTCAAATTTAGCAAAGATTTGTTTGGGTTAGAGAAGGTACAAACCCCATGGACCCAATAGATATATGGGTACCAAGACCACCCCTCCTATTATTTTTGATGAAGGATGGGCTCTCACATGACGTGAGAGTGATGACACCTTGGAGTGATGCGTTCCGTGCTTAAAGGAGATTAAATGGATGCATCACTTTCAAGGGAAGTTTGTGGAGATGACCACCATGGTTTGGAGATAGGAGAGTTGCTTCTTCGGCTTTGTAACAATCCTTTACTCTCCCATTTATATTTACATGCTTTCATAATTAAAATTTTTTTTGCATGTTTTGATGTTTTTAGCATGTTTCATTGTCTATGGATTAGTATGTAAATGCCATGATTATTAGATCCTTGACATACATGTATAGTATTTGAGACACACCTGCTTGCATGAACCCATTCTTAGTGTTCTCACTTTTGTTTAAGCTATAATGTACATCATGAATCTAATACATGTGAATTTACATAGTAATCATGTTTTAGTTTTATCATGATGATTTTTATATTGTATTTTGATGCTCCTGTTAAGATTACTTGTTTAGATGTAGTTTTCATTAGACTAGGATTTATACTTGTGCATATAGTGGGCCACAAATAAATTTATATATGTTTGAGCTTGATTGCTTATTTGAACCCATTAGATGTGCTAGTATAGTCTAGTTTTGATGATTCATACATTTCAAAATTGTATTCCATTTTTGATTTGTTTTATGAGTTTTCACTTCATGTATTGTTTTGTATTGCCAAACTTTAAGATATACATTTATACCCCTTGAGTCTTTTGCTTTCATGCAAACTATATATGGACTCAATTGTGCTTAGGGATATGTATGTATACTTATTGTGTTGACAATTCATACATATACCTTGAAATGATGTGTTTTGGTGAAGATTTAGCTTTTATTGATTTTGTGTTTAATTGTTTAACTTCATGTATATGTCTATCTTGTCCAAACTATTAGATATACATATTTTCCTTTTGAGCCACGTGCCTTCATGCATATATATAGTGGACTCGTTATGTTTTGGATATGTATGTATATTTTAATTTGTACTTGACATACATATGCCATGAGATTAAATAAGTCTTGATGATTTTCGTGTTTTCAATGTTTAAGGAATAATTGAGCTTAATTGAATATTTTCATGATTATGATATTCATACTTTATTTGTACTCACATTTATTGCTCGCTCATGTTTTGTATTCATGAGTCATATTTATGCCTAATTGAATTAGAGTGTTGATTATCATGTGGATTTCATATTTTATGAAAATTATTTTTAGTTTATTCCTTGCTTGAAGGATTTCGCACTAGTTAACAAGTTTTTCATTTGAATAGTTCGTATTCTTCAATTTGGTAGTGTTTTTCAAACAAAACTATATTTTCAAATCTATTTTTGAAAACCCCTACCATCCAAGGGCGGTTGGATGGGAGATCATGCTCATGTATGCTTTACTATGAAAATCATTTTAAACTTGAACATGATTGGGTGGTAGATTATATGAGTTATACCATGTTTTTATTGTTATGTCAATTGGTATCGTTGAACTCTTTCAATTGGTATCATTTTGATCTTTGTGTATACTCATATGTTTTGTTGTGTATGTATATTTTCAATTGGTATCATCTATTGGTGATTGGGTACTCATTCTATTTCATACACATATACTTGTTTTTATTTGTACTTAGATATAATTTTTTCACAAAATCTTGTTTATGCTAGTGCTTGAGCTTCAAATTTTGTTTCAATTGATTACTTTTAATTGGTATCAAGCCCATGCATCTTTTTAGTTGGTATTTCATAAAGGGGAGAAAATTTAATTTTGTCTTTCAATTAGTGATTCTTCAATTGGTATTTGTTTCCCACTCCCTTACTTTATGATTGAAATTTCATATTGGTATCATATGTTTAATATGAAAATTATTTACAATTAGTATCAAAATTTTGTTTAGACATTCAAATTTATTATGTTTAATTTCAATTGATATCATGATGTTTCATGTTTTTTTTGCTTAAAATTGGTATCTAAAAATTTTGTTTTTAAGAAAAATACAAAAGTTTTGATTTGTATTGACTATATGCATATAGATTCATGATGAGTGTATCTAGTATTGAAGAGCTTACATCTCTTCGTTATGTGGTACACGTGTGTAGGGGAGCTTCACATCTCCTCTTATGCATTACATAATGTTGTTATGTGAATTAAGCTTAACATCCCTCTTTCATGTAATGCATATGTGTAGGGAAGCTAACTTAGCGTCTTCCTCTTCATGAATGTATATAGCATATAACATCTATTGATCTTTGTTTATTTTCAATTGCTATCAAGATGCTTCATTGACATATTTATCTATTGATATCATGTTGTTTATAGTCACCCCTTATTGACCTTGTTTTTGTTTTAGACAAAAGGGGGAGAACATTGTTTTATTTTTTGATTGACTTAAAGGGGAGAAAGATTTTTACCCCTCATTTTATTGTTTGGATTGTTTAACCCCTTCTTGATCTTTTTGTTTGACAAAAAGGGGGAGAAAAATTTGCTTGATTTGATTTTACTTTGAACCCTTTGTTGATGATTGACAAAAAGGGGGAGAAGTATTTGAGTTTATGCATGTTTTCATTGCTTAAGGGGGGAGAAGTATTTGTCTTCCTTGTTATTTATGCATATATGTTTTTTTGTATTGCAAATAGGAGAAAAAGATTTTGATTTATGCTTGTTGCATGTTTTATCTCCATACTTGCATACATATTCACGTGCTTCATTTCCATATCTTATTATTTATGTCTATGCATGAGTTAAGGGGAGCTTCTTTGAAGCTTAACTTTAATCCATGCATATATAACTCCATGTTTTTGTCATCATCAAAAAGGGGAGATTGTTGGCCCAACGGCCTTCCACTCTAGTTTTGATGATGATTAACTCATGTAGTTATGTTTATTAATAATCTTGTGTTGTTTAGTTTCAGATCATTAACCAAGATATTAGTTGGTGATTAGCTTCAACAAGGAGTTTAGAAGCTTTCATGATGATTCCAGGGCCAAAGCTTCAAGATCACACATTGCCTAACCCATGGATGGAGTTTGGAGCAGCAGTCTACTTGAAGATGAAGATCATCAGAAGACTTAGGTATCCTAATTTAGATAATGTGTTTAGATCCATTTGTAAAGCTTAGTATATTTGATATGCTCAAGTGCACAAACACACACGTTTTTCATGTTTTGGATTTGGTTTTCATGAACAGTAATCAAACAAGTTTACTTTATTTCTATGTATATTAGATGTATTCTAGATATACATACATGGTTTAACTTGCTAGACAAACTTATTTTGACTATCCTATTCATGTATTGAAAAATCAAGTTTGATAAAAATACAAGTTTTGTTTTTGATAAAATTTGCAAGACTCAAAATGAATTGATATGATTAATATGTCTTAAAATTTTTATCACAAGTTTGTGTTTCCATATAAAATGATAAACTATTTTTGGTGATTTTTAGAAGTGTTAAAGATTTTTAGAAAAATATTTTTACAGTATTTTTCTGACCCAGATTTCTGTTCCAGGCTTCAATCAGTCGACTAGTCAACCTGACCTAGTCGACTTGGGTGAGTCGTCGACTGGGGCCGGTCGACCGACGTGCACAAATCTGTGCACGTTTGGAGGCACTGGGACGTCGACCGCTCGGGTCGACCGGGTCACTTACAGTGCTATCTGTTTGTTTGGTCGACCGGGCCGGTCGACCGCTGTTGCCCAACGGTCATATTTCTGACCGTTGGCGGTCGACCGGGCCAGTCGACCGTTGCCTGTCAGAGCTGCCAGCTCAGCTCTAACGGCTAGTTTTTCTGACGGGCCTATAAAACCCCATCTCTTTGGGTTTTGGCCAAGGTTTTTAGAGACAAATTTCCAGACTTTTCTCTATTGTTTTAAAAGAGTTTTAAAAGAGTTTTGAGCCAAAAAGAATTCATCTTATTTGTTTTTAGGTTTTTGGAAAATCAAAGAAAAATATTTTGGGAGATTTGTCTTGGTTTTCATTCTATATCTTTTGCAAGAATTTTCCCAAGTGTTTTTCTTTGTTGCTTGTTTTCCAAACACCTAGTTTCCACACTTGAGCTTCACCTATCCTAATCTATTTAGGATCTTATTTTTGTGGAAAAGAAAAGAAAAGAAAGAGAGATTGAGTTTGTGGTTTTTGGAACCACTTGTTGTTAACACCCTTATTCTTGTTGTATCCCTCTTTAGGTAGAGGTGATCGGGTGATTGGTTTGCTCCCTCTAGTGAGAGGTGGAGTTTGGTTGTAAACCCTCTTCGGTAGAGGTGTTGGTTGTTGTGGTTGTATTGGCTACGGGCCTACCCCTCGGTTTTGAGGTGGTTGTTTGAGAGGAGTTTGGTACTCTAGGTTGTAACAAATCCTCTTCGGTAGAGGTTCCCTCGGTGGGAGATAGTGGATTGGAAATCCTACACGGTGGTGTAGGCGGGGATGTAGAGCAAGGGTGCTCGAACCTCGAAACATATCATTGTGTTTGCGTTTGATCCACTTGTCTCTAAACTCTCTCTTTACATTTGTGCAAGCATCATACTTCATTCATATCATATTTGCTTGTGTTGAGCATAATTCATATTTTCATATCATATCTATTTGCTTGTGTTGTGCCTTGTATAATTCACATTGCTATATCTTGTATATGCTTGGTTGTTTGTGTGTGTCTCACTTGTACCTAATCAACAAGAGCTTCACATAGCACCTCAACCCATTCAAGGGGAATCAGAGGAGTTAGTCCAGAGCCCTTCACGGGGAATTCGGCTACACTTGTTGATTGTACTAAGTGTGTTGCAAATTTTACATTAGCTTCCGCATTTAGCGCACTTAGTTTTGCATTTAGTTTTAGATTATCACTAATACCTATTCACCCCCCCTCTAGGTGTTCTTTCAGAAATGAAAGATTTGGGGGTTAGGATTTTATAAAGCGTCGGGTAAAAAGACAGCATACCCGCGCTCGGTCGACCGGGGCCGGTCGACTGGTGGAAACCGAGAGCAAACTCGGTTTCAGTCGGTCGACCGCGTCGGTCGACCGGCTACGGCAGAAAACAAAATTCTATTCCAGGCTATATCGGTCGACCGGGTCGGTCAACCGAGCCTATACCAGGCCAGATCGGTCAACCGGGCCGGTCGACCGGAACAGCTGAAAACCAGAAAATAAAAGTTTTTAAAATAGGGTTTTTAATCTAATTTTTTTAATCAAAAACAAATATTTCTCTTACTAATAACAAGAATGTTGAAATTACTACTTGGCATGAAAACACAATAAAAAATTTATTTTATTCACTTATCAATTTTATTATCAATAAATTTTATTGATAAATTAAGCGATAAACATGAGATGTTGAAGCCGAATACCCCGTTAAGGGTTCTGAACTTCTCCTTGACATTCCTCTAGATAAGAGTTGAGGTGCGCAATTGCATCTCTATTTATTAGCTCAATTTGGTTAAAAAAAATCTTTATTATAAATTTTCATTTTAACAAGATCTTGATATATGGACAAATAATATGGCAAAGAAATATGAATATATTCTCAATCATGGCAAAGATACAAAACAAATGGATATGCAAGTTTGCATATGTAAGGCACATTATCACAAAAATGCAACTAGCAATCCTATGCATATGATAAGAAGAAATTTTTATGTGGAGAAGTTACCAACCATAGGTATTCTCCAAAAAGGGTGCCTCTTCGATAGTGATGCAAGCAACGATGTGTTCGTTGAGCGTTGATGCATTCACCACCCGGGCACCATCTTCCCCTAAGCTTGAAGGAGGACGACCCACCTGCATCAATTAAGTTTGGTGCGTCTTTTGGTACCCAAATCTTTTTGGGTCCTATAGAGTTAGTGTTTTCTCGAACTCAAATATTTTTATTGACAAGTTTAGCTTAGCGTAACAAAATTTAGCTAAATAGTCTTTGTGGCCACAATGTACACATATATAAACTTTACGATACATAAATGCATGCTTGTGCGTGTGTGCATGTTTGTGCGTGTTAGATGCATGATGATGAGTATGTTTCCCTTGGGATTTTCCTTTAGGAAACATAGATGCAAATTTAGTCATGTCAAAAGCACATTTCTTTAAAGTTGTATCCAAAACTTCAATACGTTTTTGGATTTCTAAAAATTCATTTTTATTGCAAATAGAATAGGGCTTTTTCCTTTACAAGAGGTTTTGTATTTTTCAAAATCCTTTTCATTTTCTCAAAAGAATTTGATATTCATTTTTCTCTTTTAAAACAAGCTCAAATTTATTCTTTAGGGAATCATTCTCCTTTTTCAATTTTTTTATTTTGAGCAAGTGATATTTCTACCTACTTTGTAATTCTTTTAAAAAATGTGCAAGTTCATAAATGGTTAAGTCTTCATCATCTAAAGAGTTTTCTAGACATACCTTGGAAGCATCATCGCCATATGCCATGAAGCACATATGCGCGGCGTCGATCTCCTCTTCGGATTCCGACTCTCGAGTCATCCCACGTGGTCACCATTGCCTTTTTCTTCTTTTACCACCCGTTCTTGGAGGTAGTAGCTTGTAGAGAGGGGCAGTCGGCAATTAGGTGTCCCCGTCTTCTTGCAATGAAAACATGGACCCGGTTCCTCTCTCTTCTTTTCAAATCTTTCTTGAGGTCTCCCTCTTCGGAAGTTGCTTTGTCTACCTTTCTTATAGAACATTTTGCCCACCTTCCTTATGAGCATGGCAAAGTCTTCATCCCTTTCTTCTCTGGTACCTCCCTTTCTTCTCTTACCTTTATCTCCATCTCATGGGTTTTGAGATTGCTGATGAAGCTGGAGAAGTCCATCTCCTCCCTATCATTTAGCTCTTTGAGGGTGGTTGTCTTGACTTCCCAAGACTTGGGAAGAGCTCTAATGACCTTCCGGATCTTTTGGTCATTGTCGATGTTGTCACCTAAGAAGATAGGCGTTAGTAATCTTGGTAAAACGAGTGAGCATATCATCTATGCCTTCATTATCAAGCATATAAAAATTCTCATATTGAGAACGAAGCTAGTCAATTTTAGATCTCTTGACTTGCGACGTTCCCTCATGGTAACAATAAGTATACATTCCAAACTTCAAAAGCAATTTGCAATTTATGATGCGGGAAAGATCATCTTCATTTAATGCTTGAGTGAGTGCATATTGGGCTCTAGTATTGGCCTCATAGTCCTTAGAGGTTTCTTCAGACCATGTTTCTCTCATCAGTGAGAGGTTCAATAAATTCTTTGGTGATGGACTTGGCAACTCTAACTCCTAGGGATTTTAGGAATAAGTTCATTTTGACCTTCCAAATTGGGAAGTTCAACCCATCAAATTTGGGTGGGGACTTGATACTAGAAAAGTCAACAGATGTCATGAATACAAGTATAATGCACAACAAACAATAAATGCAACAAATAGATATAGCCAATAATGAGGATCTCCCTAAGATGGTTAAACCAAATGCTAGGGTTAGGCTCTGATACCAATTGAAATCACCTAGAGGGGGGTGAATAAGTGAAGGCTATACTAAGTACCAAATAATACGGATTAAAACTAATTAACAATAAATACAACAATAATAAGACTTGCAAGAAGTAAACAAAATAATAGTGCAAGTAAAGGAGAGAGAGTTTAGAGATAAGTTGATAATCGCAACACGAGAATGTTTTTGAGGTTCGAACCACTACTTTACGTCCCCCGCCTTCAACACATTGAAGGATTTCCACTATGCTTGATCCCACTGGATCGTCAATACAAGTTCTCACTAGAACTCTTCGGACACTCTTGTCCTCTCTCACGTTGCCGCAACACCGACTTAGAGCTCATCAGCTCGCTTGAGGCCGCAACCTCTACAACTTCTCAATGTGAAGAAACGGTGATCAACACTTGACCACAAACAATGGCTCACTTGCACAACCCTACAACTAAGATGAGGAGATGCAACTTTTGGGATTGTGTAGTGCACAAATCTAGAAGAGAAGTAGAGGAAGGCTTCAAGCTAAAAGGATTGAAATTTGACTCAATGAAACTTTTTACTAAAGGCTAAACTTTTGAAAACTTTTGATCTTAATCTTGTAATCTTGTGTTTTAGTTGTAGAACACTCCCTCTATTTATAGGGGATGAAACTGGGTTAAAAGGCCAAGAGATTCGTTGGGGTAGATCCCAACAAAAATCAAATCAGAAAATAGCCGTTGGAATCTGTCAGCAGATTCTGACTGCTGTCGGTCGACCGGGCCGGTCGACCGCCAATGGTCGGATTTCTGACCGTTGGAAAGTGGTCGACTGGGCCAGTCGACTGATTGATATACATTTTGCATATTTTACCACGTCATTCCCATGCATTTGCAAATAAAATATGATTTTTAATGTTCTTCTCTCTATTTTTTGCAGGTCCCACATCTGAAATAAGAAAGGCCCAAAATTCCTTTAATTAGCAATAATTAAATGGAATTAATTCCAAGCCCAAAAGAGAGCCCAAGTTTGAGCCCAGGATCTGGAGAATTCTACGTGCCAACTCACTCTTCCAGAAGATCCACGTGGATAACAACTGTAACAAACTCGCAACAGAAAATCTGGCCTCACGGCCTTGATCTTGCCGCAATTTCTAGAAGTTTTGCCGCAAATCTGCGGCAGTTACAGGTCTGTTAGGGCCGAGATTTTCTCCAACAACCCAGGCTCTAGATCCTTCTATCTGAGGCCTATAATACAGCACCAGGGCCTGCACGAGCGCAACAGAGAGAGTAAGAGGGAGGAGAGAGAGGAGAGATTAGAGATTAGATGCTTGTATTTTGTAGGATTTCTCTCTAGGATTTTTGTAGTGGCTCTAGATCTTCTTCCTCCCTAGAATTCTGTAAAGAGAGAGTTTGTAAGAGAGAGAAAAGCTTGTGTATACCAAGGTGTGACAACTTGTGAAGTAAGGATTGATCCATCTCTTCTCTCTTCTCTTGCATTTTCTAGTTTACTTTGCTTTTTTAAATTCTAGCTTTACTTTACTTGCACTTTAATTCATGCTTTGATTTTCTTTTCTTATGGCTAGTAGCTAACTTTTCTAACATGACTAGCTAACCACTAACCTTGCTAACTACTAACTCATGGGTGATTGCTATCTTTAATCTTGCAAGTTGTATGGTCTTCTCTTCTCCGATGGTTACTTTCATTGCTTGGCAAGTTCTTGTTGTAATTCCATATGATTCATGTGTGCCTCATTTAGAGCCTTGTCTTTAGAACAAGTGCCTTGATGGAACATGGAGATGGATCACCAAACATATGCTATTTGTTGTACAACTTCTTTACTTCAATTAATGAATGTTGTATCTTCTTCCTTAGCACCCTTGAGTGTCGCTCTTTTGATTCCATTATTGAAAGTCTATCTTGTAGGCCTATGACATCTATGAGTCTACAAGACAAGTCCAAGAGTGATCACCCTCATCCAAGTGGGAAAGTAATTAGACCAACACGCAAGACAAATCTTTGCCGATGAATCAACATGAGGCACGCATTTACCATCACGGAGTTTAGTAAGTTTTTAGCAAGGTAGTAAGGTTAGCTAGTCATGGTTTTCTCCATCTTCAAATCTTTTCTTTTTAGTGCTAATCCAAAAGCCAATCTTGTTTTGATTTCTTTCATTTTCCATCATGAACATATCCACCGATTCTTTCATTTCTTTTTTCATGTTTTATTCATTCTTTTAAGACAAAGGAATCTTCGTTTTCTTTTCTTCACTACGAACCGTAACGCTTCCATCGCAAGCTCTCCCTGAGAATCGACTCGGTATAGCCCATGCTATAACGGAGATTGGAAAGGATACATTAATCATATAAATACATTTGTGGAGTGATCAAGCACTTGAGGTTGACTCTAAACCTTCCCTCTTTTACATAATATCTGTGCAAATACTTCACACTATTTTTTCCTAATCAAATTTTTGGCGCCGTTGCCGGGGATTGGTCTTATCCGAATCAATATAACCCATACTCCCCATCTAATAACTATAGTTTCCATAATAATTTCAACTCTTCACCGAGTCAGTGGGGATTCACTTACCCCGAGCATAATTTCCAACCACCTGTCCTCCTTGTCCATCTATTCACCTTATCCACAATATTCATTCCCCGATTTCGCTTCTTATACTCCTTTTCTGAACCTCTTATTGAAGAAAAATCTGAGTTCGAAAGAGAATAGAAGCTATTTACAAAAGGCCAAGCAACACGTCAGAAAACATTGGCCTCTCTAAAATATCTTCAAGAGTCTTGCTCAATTCCACCTCCTCATAATGACCAACCATTTGCCTTGGAAACGAGTAAAGAACTCTTGTGTGAGTCCAAGCTTCAATCTCCACACATTTTTGACTCACATTATTCACAAAATTCCAAAACCAAGATTCTTATACCCCATTCTAGAGCAACCATTTGGAGAAAATCAAGTCTAGAAAAGAGTATGGACATCTTGCAGGAGTCTCTGTTACAATATCAAAAATCACATGCTGAGTCTATCATAAGGTGGAAGAACATTGAGTCAATTGGTTAACATTTTTAGGAATGAGGAAACTCTATCTTATCAACATTTGACCAATTCAACTATGCCAAACTCTATTGATATGACCCAAGACTCTTGTCATTTTGAAATCAAGATTCAATTTCAGTACAACCACCTGAACTTGTCCAACTTCAAACCCCATTGACATTTGGCAAGTTTTCCTTTTCCTGAAATTGAACTTGAACATGAATATGATCCTGAACTTCCACTTGATTCAATTCTACTTCCTGATCCAATTATGACTCCGGTGTCTTCACCTGATTTCACTCCATTTCCCAAGTTAGTATTGGATCCAGTGCCTATTCATTGTGAATTGAATCACCAATATTTTATGATGATCATATTGAACTTGACCAATTCCATACTTTTGAAAGTTTCCGTTGATAAATTGGCAAGTTCTCATTTTTGTGGAATTGAACTGAATGAGAATGTGACTTTGATCCTCCAATTGTGATCTTGTTCAAATTCCCGAATCACTATTGACTCCTGTTATGTTACCCAATTTGAGCAACATTTTAGAGTCAGTTTTGATTCCCATACCTGTCATTCCTGAACTTGAATCACCACTCTTAGAAAGTCACATTCCATCATGGGGAAATGAATGTGGACTTAAGCTTCAACTTCTTGACTTGGACCCAATTCCTGAACTCATTTCGACTCCCAACCTTTACTTGACTTGAGTCATTTTTCTGAGTCGATATTAGTTCCTGTACTTCCTGAGTCCAAATCAAACATTCCATCTTTTTGTACACCATTCTGGGACAAGGGTGTTGATAAATTTGACTCCGAAATTACTTTGAAAATTTGGAAATTGGATGGGGTAAATTTTTTTAATAAAATCATAAATGCATACATCTTTCTAGTGGGTTGTATCATGGAGGTCTCTGGTGGGTTCCTCCGGACTCCACGTAAGAATGATTGGACCGCCTTTCGTGGACCAATCAGACCGCCACCGGAACCACCACCTTGAGGTAATTTTTTCCTTCCCTCTCTATTTGTTTCATGCATACATATATCACGATGCATTGAGGACAATGCATGAAATAAGTGTGGGGGAGGGTTTACTAACTTAGAGTTTTTAGATTTTCTTTCTTTTACACTTCTTTTAGAAATCTTCCCTTTTGTATAGGAATTTTCTCTTTCTTTAAAACTTTTTGAAATAAGAGACAAAATTTTGATCTATTTTTAAGAAAATTAAGATGATCTTAGAAAATTAAGGAAACCTCAATTATGACATCTTAAACCTAGTTGAAATAATAGATCTTGTTTGAAATTATAGGCTAAGTAAGAAAAATTGAGGAGATATTTTTATCTTGAATTTTTTGCCTTAGATCGTATGCACTTCACACTTACACATTTTTGGGATGGAAACAAAGACCAATAAGGCCATAAAAAAAAAGAAAAAGAAAAATATATATAATAAAACATCACTTATTAAGCTGGATAATTATGCCTCAAGAAGCATGATTATTCACGCCTAACGGTGGTAAAGGAAATAAATAATCCCCTTTAGTTTTGTGGCCTTTTTCACTCGAGTCCTTAAACCCGAAGGATGTTTTCTCATCTGGTGCCCTAGGACCTTCTGGTTTGGGAGTCATCGGTTATAGGCTCGCTACATGGGTGAACTAGAAAGCCTAAACTAAGGGAAGAAAAAAAAAGAAAAAGAAAATAATATATATAAATAAATGGCTTGATGGTTGGGGTTGAAATCCCAGAAATCTTCACTAACACAAAGTGCATATTATCTAGATATTATAAAAGATAAAATATTCAATCCAATTTTGAATTCTTACCTTAATTGAAGACAAGATCTTACATAGAGACTAAGTTTAAGGAAGATTGATTTGTGGTGGACTTATAACCTTAGATCACTTATATTTTTACAAAAATATTTCATAAACTTGTCTCTCTTTCAAAATGCGTTTTCAAAATACTAACATTTGTCTTCTTTCTTTATGGATTTTGTGGGTGCAATCCACTGAAAACCCTCAGGAGATAACACTCCTCCTCTAGGGTAGCCTAGAGGTTTAACGGCTTGTTGCACGTGCTCAGTGCAATCGTGTCACCTACGAAAGTGGTGTAATAACATTGGTAGTATAGTTTTTCTTTTCTTATTTTTGCTCGGGACGAGCAAAAGAATAAGTGTGGGGGTGTGATTAGTCTACAATTCTGCATTATTATGTCGCATTTTCCCACCGATTTATGAATAAACTGTCGGTCTAATTTGTGTTTTGGTCTCTATTGCAGGTACAACCAAAGTTCAAGGAAAAGATGAAATAAGAGCTTAACTATACCCATTTATGGGTAATTAAATCCGCATTACTTGGAGGCCAAGCAAGGGATCATCTAGAAGATACATTGAACCTAGCCTCTCGCGCACATCAGACGGATCTGCGGACGAAATTACCCGAAACGGTATATACCAAGAAGCGTCTCGAAGCCAGATGAAGCCACGGACCAAAACCAGGGACCAGAGTCCCTGGTATTGCCGCGGATCCGGGGAAAACCTTGAGATCCGCGGCAATCCTGTGGAGCCACGCGTCGATTTTCGACGCGTGGCCCCGTCTCGTCTTCTGGATCCTTCTGAGCCCTATAAATAGCCCTGCAGAGAGCCAAGCGCAAGCAGTCTTTATTTTTAGGAGTTGGTCCAGATTTTAGTGTAGTGTAGGTGAGTGTTCTTCATTTCTTGTATTTTCTTTTCTTTGTTTTTTAGATCATTGTAGTAGGGCTGAGTGATTCATAGAGAGAGAGAAAGCAAGGGATTGATGTAATAGAGAGTGACACTCTATGTAAAGGTGCCTCCTTTCTCCTCCATTGTAATCTCCTTCACCTTCTAACATGATTTCTTGCTAACTTTTTCTTCTCATGGCAATCTAACTACTAACCACTAACCATCTAACCACTTACTTGATAATCCACATGAATCGGGTTGCCTCTACAAGGCCTTGTTCTTGCAAGAGCCATTGATGACCAAAGATGATGGGTTCTAACATCTAACTTGCTAACTTGCTAACTTGCTAACCAAGCTAACTCTCTTTTATTTCATGCTCTTTTATTTCATGCTAGTAGTGTAATGAGTGATACTTGTAATAGCTTGTTCTTGTTGCATGTTTTTATTGTTATGAACCATCCATGAGCCATGCTTTGTATCGTCTCTTTGGAGCCAAGGATTGTGATGGCCAAGGATCAAAATGTGAGGCAACTATCTCGAAGAGGTTAGCATGGTTAGTGGATCACTTAGTAGTTAGTAGCCATGAGTTTTCTTTTATCTTGTTTTAGAAATCGTTTTCCAAAATTCTTTCTATCATTTTCTTCGTTGTTTTCATCGCCTTCTTAGTTTACCTTTGTCCCATCTTCTTTTCATTCATTTTCCAAACCACTTCTATTTTGTTTTCACTTTGCCGTTTTCATCACTCTCCTCACCTACCACATTCTGGATTTCCTTTTCTTTTCTTTTCACATTCTTTTTCATTCTTTCAAACAAAGAAGAAGTGTTAACAACTGACGTGAATAGAGACTGTTAATGCTTCTATCGCCTCCCTTCCCTGTGGATACGACCCGTTGAGCCAATGCTATAACGGAAGTATCGAGGGTACATTAGCACATTCGAGCTTTTCATTGATTTCATGTAATACGCATTTTTGAGTGCTAGTTCCACCCCGATCATCGACCGAAGTCCCAAACAGAGAGTGACCACTCTCTGTCGGTCGACCGGGCAGGTCGACCGAGAAAAATAGAGAGCACTGCTCTTGCTCTTGGTCGACCGATGTGCACACATGCACAATGGTGCATGTCAGTCGACTGCCCGGTCTACCGACAGAGCAGTTTAGCTCTGCCAGCGGTCGACCGTGAGGTCAACCGGACTAGGCCAAAAAAACAGATTTTTGAAAGGGTTTTTGAAGATAAAAATTTTGATAAAAATTCTTTAGATTGGTATATACAAAATAGAGCTCTAGGGCTTATAAAGACCAGGGTGTAATCATAGATCAACACCAAAATGATTTTGAACTTTATTTTGATAAAAATTCTTTTTCTAAACAAAACGGTTTTTCTAAAAACTTGTTTTTTTCTAAAAACGAATTTTCAAAACTTTGTTTTTTCGAAACTTGATAAGAAATTTTGTAATAAAATTTTGTTTGTAAGCATGAAGCAATATCAAATGTGTGTGTGTGACAATCCCAAAGTTATCAACCTCTATCATCTCGGTTTTGACAAAATAGACTATAAATCCTAACTAAAATAGAAAATGTAAAAATACAAATCTTATAGTAGTCTTCTCAACTTGTTTGATCCTGGAGCTCTTCTTTTTGTAATGGGCTCTGGGATCTAAATCTTCGCGGCTTTCAAATGTGTGAGTCTTGTGTTGGAGCCGTCAATCAACCTATGATTTTTTACCTGAAACTCATTTAAACAAACTTGTTAAAACATAACTACATATGGTTTGTTATCATCAAAACTTCGGGCTAATGGCCTTTGGGCCAACAGAAAGACGTGACGATCTGAGCGCCCAAAGGGCTGTAAGGAGACCATAAGATCTAGGCACATTCCCAGTAGGTACCACAAAATTCAAATGGTGCAAAGAATAAAACTTATTGAGTAGCCAACCCGGGAAGTGGGCAGAAACCCGTAGGTATCTGTAGAGGTGTTAGTATTAAACACACGAATATAAAAATAGTAACAACTAAGTTATTAGTAGACTGGTGAAGCCCAGAGGCTGAGTGTAGAACCCGAAGGCTGAGTGTAGAGCCCGGAGGTTAAACGACCACGAAGGGTCGACCACCCATGATAATAAAGCAGAAATAGAATACATCACATGCAATATACATTTACAGGTATAAAACTATACTACTATAATTATTTGTCACACCGATACAAATACACATGCCCATAGTATACATGTACATACTCACACCGATACAACACACTGGATGGTACATTTACACGTGTCCACAAATACAAATACAAATACAAATGCAAATACAAATACATCTACATCAGTCCAAAATACATTATAAATACAAAATTCCCGTTGAAGCGGGTACCCAAATAAGGCGAAAAGACTCGCCTAAAGTTCTTCGAAAAACCCCATGAAATTCGAACATCCCAAAATACGTGCACATATGGTACCATATATTTTAAATATATATATTAATGCTTTTAGAGAGAGAATGAGAGAGGGAGACAGAGGAGAGAGAAATCAAGAAAGAGAAAGAACTTGGAGAGAGAGAGAGGGAGAGAGAACGAAAATAAGAGAGAAACAAAAGGGGGTTGCTGCCCCTACTGGCTCACGACCAGGCCCAGGGGCCTAGACGTGGCCCTGGCCGCGCCAGCCCGAGGTGGCTGCTGATCGGTCGCGAAATTTGCATATTTATTATCATATTCTCATACTTATTATATAATAAACTCTATTTTTAATCCAATTTATTGTCTAATTTATATGCATGTCCATTACTAAAGGCGAGGGAAGAGAAACGAGCCCAAAAGCCCATCAAAATTCTGATTTAATTCTGGTTTAATTCAAATTAAAGAACACGACAAATCACGGCAAATTAGAGAAGATAAAATCAGTTGAACAAGCGGTTAAAATAGATCTTCGCAAAGCAATTGGTTAAAGCCAAGATCAAAAGAGATTTCGACAAATCTGGGACCTGATTCTGAAAATCTAATTGGATAAAAGGACGGATCGACGCATCAACGAACCACGGCAGCTGGATCTGGCCAAATGGCCAGATCCTGGCTATGATCCGTCTGCGGATCCACGGCTTTGTTGAGGCTGTTGGGGGATCATTTCTCCCCTATCTTCGTACGCTCTCCCTTGGTTTTTGCCTATAAATCTGAGTTTTTAGAGACTACAAGGAGCGACCAAGCAGAGATAGATTTTAGACCAGTTTTTCATTCTTTTTAATGTAGGTTTTTGTTTTTTCCTTTTATGTAATTTTTACTTTTTTATGTAACTGAGAGGAGATACGAGTATCATGGAGGAATGAGAGCAAGCTTGTACTGAGGGTGACACAGGTATAGGTAAGACTTTTCTTTCATCTTTATTTGAATTGAATTGAAGTTTCTTTTTTCTTTTTTACTCTTATTTTCGTTTACTCTCCTCTGGTGTGTTGCAATCCAAGTGAATCCGATAGCCTCGAGACTGCTTCGCCATTGTAAGTGCCCTTGATGGCCTATGGTGATGAACAACCATTCTTTTATTAGTTTAGCTTACCCTTTTATTCATAGTGTAGATTGGGAATGGGGAAGATTGTACACGCCATGCTTGATCACCATCAAAAACTAGGTAAGTCGTAATTACGGATTAAAGGTAAATGAGCACTGAAGAGGTAAGTAATTTTTAGTTTCTTTTCTTTTAACTTTTAGTTTATATCACCAACACCACAATCTCCTAACTCTTTTATCACTCTTTTTAATTTCTTCGTACAAATCCATTTTCCATTTTCTCCACCTTCTCAATTTACCACATTCTTCTTAACTTGAGTATAACTTATTTTTTCTTTTTCTTTTCAAGAACTAAAAGATGATCTTTAAACATTGATTGTAACTTAAAAGAGAACTTACTAAAAAGCTTTCATCGCTAGTCCATCCTTGTGGATCACGACCCAATAACCACTTGCTATCACGATAGAATTGAGTACTTTCACATTCTTTTCTTAGTTTTAAAATTTTGTATTCTTGTGTGCTGATTGATACACAATATTGCATATTTTACCACATTATCCCCATGCATATTGCAAATAAAAGTATGATTTTTACTCATCTTCTCTATATTTTTTACAGGTCCACAACTGAAATGAGAAAAAGCCCAATAATCACTTTAATTAGCAATAATTAAAGAGATTAATTTCAAGCCCAAGATAAAGCTCAAGTTTAAACCCAGGATCCAGAGAATTCTACGTAACAACTCAAGATTCTAGAAGGCCACGTGGATAACAACCTCGCAACCAATTCACAACAGAAAGCTGTTGCCCAACAGAGTCAGTTAAGCCGCAATTTCTGGGATTTTCCCGCCATTTTGCGGCAAAGATAAGGTTGTTGGATCCCGGATTTTGCGCCAACAACCTGGATCTCGAAGCTTCTCTCTGAGCCCTATAAATACTTCACTTGGACCTGCGAGCAAAGACAGAATGGAGAAGAGAGGAAAAATTAGTAGATGCTTGTAATTTTTGTAGGTTTTTCTCTAGGTTTTAGTTCTTTAGACCCTCTTCTTCTTCCCTAGAAATTTTGTAAAGAGAGAGTTTGTAAGAGAGAGAAAGCTTGTGTACATCAAGGAGTGACACCTTGTGAAGTAAGGATTCATCCATTCTCTTCTCTCTACTCTTGCATTTTCTAGTTTACTTGCTTTCTTTATTTCTAGCTTTACTTTCTTGCAATTTAATTCATGCTTTGCTTTACTTTTCTTATGGCTTGTAGCTAACTTTTCTACATGTACTAGCTAACAACTTACCTTGCTAACTACTAACTCATGGGTGATTGTTATCTTTAATCACCATGAGTCTACGTTTTTAGGAGTAGGTGCAGATTTTTACTCATCTTTTACTTCATGCTCTTTTATTTCTAACATCTAACTTGCTAACTTGCTAACCAGCTAACTCTCTTATTTCATGCTCTTTTATTTCATGCTAGTAGTGTAATGAGTGATGCTTGTAATAGCTTGTTCTTGTTGCAATGTTGTGATTGTTATGAACCATCCATGAGCCATGCTTTTTATTGCTTCTTGAAGATAAGGATTGTGATGGCCGAGGATCAAAATGTGAGGCAACTATCTCGAAGAGGTTAGTATGGTTAGTGGAGTACTTAGTAGTTAGTAGCCATGAGTTTTCTTTTACCTTTGTTTTTAGAAATCGTTTTCAGAAACAACCTCAAGTGCTTAGATCACTCCACAAATGTATGAAAGATGATTAATATACCCTTTCCTATCTCCGTTATAGCATGGGCTATACCGAGTCGATTCTCAGGGAGAGCTCGCGATGGAAGCTTTACGATAGGTAGTGAAGATGTAAAATGAGAATTCTTCTATGCTTAAAAGAATGAAGAATAAAACAATGAAGAAGAAATGAAAGAATGGATGGATATGTTCGTGATGAAAATAATCGGAAAAGAAATCAAGAAGAAATTGGCTTTGGAACTAAAACTAAAAGAATGAAAACTTTAGAATAAAAAAGCCATGACTAGCTAATCTTACTACCTAGCCAAAACTTACTAACTCCGTGATAGTGAATGCGCGCCTCATGTTGATTCATCGGCATGGATTCGTCTTGCGTGTTGATCTAATTACTTTCCCACTTGGATGACGGGGGGTTTAACCCATCGGAGAAGAGAAGACCATCCAACTTGCAAGATTAAAGATAACAATCACCCATGAGTTAGTAGTTAGCAAGGTAAGTTGTTAGCTAGTACATGTAGAAAAGTTAGCTACAAGCCATAAGAAAAGTAAAGCAAAGCATGAATTAAATTGCAAGAAAGTAAAGTTAGAAATAAAGAAAGCAAGTAAACTAGAAAATGCAAGAGTAGAGAGAAGAGAATGGATGAATCCTTGCTTCACAAGTTGTCACTCCTTGATGTACACAACCTTTCTCTCTCTTACAAACTCTCTCTTTACAAAATTTCTAGGGAGAAGAAGAGGGTCTAAAGAACTAAAACCTAGAGAAAAACCTACAAAAATTACAAGCATCTACTAATTTCTCCTCTCTTCTCCATTCTGTCTTTGCTCACAGGTCCAAGTGAAGTATTTATAGGGCTCAGAGAGAAGCTTCGAGATCCAGGTTGTTGGTGCAAAATCCGGGATCCAACAACCTTATCTTTGCCGCAAAATGGCGGGAAAATCCCAGAAATTGCGGCTTAACTGACTCTGTTGGGCAACAGCTTTCTGTTGTGAGTTGGTTGCGAGGTTGTTATCCACGTGGTCTTCTAGAATCTTGAGTTGTTACGTAGAATTCTCTGGATCCTGGGTTTAAACTTGGGCTTTATCTTGGGCTTGGAATTAATCTCTTTAATTATTTCTAATTAAAGTGATTATTGGGCTTTCTCTCATTTCAGTTGTGGACCTGTAAAAAATATAGAGAAGATGAGTAAAAATCATACTTTTATTTGCAATATGCATGGGGATAATGTGGTAAAATATGCAATATTGTGTATCAATCACACCCCCACACTTATTCTTTTGCTCGTCCCGAGCAAAACAAAGAAAAGAAAACTATACTACCCATTTTATTACACCACTTTCGCAGGTGCCGCGATTGCACTGAGCATGTACAACAAGCCGTTAAACCTCTAGGTTACCCTAGAGGAGGAGTGTTGTCTCCTGAGGGTTTTCAGCGGATTACACCCACAAAATCCATAAAGAAAGAAGACAAATGTTAGTGTTTTGAAAACGCATTTTGAAAGAGAGACATGTTTTCGAACTATTTTTGCAAAAATATAAGTGATCTTAGGTCATAAGTCCACCTATAATCATTCTTTCTTAAACTTAGTCTCTATGCAAGATCTTGTCTTCAATTAAGGTAAGAATTCAAATTGGATTGAATACTTTTATCTTTAATAAAACCTAGATAATATGCACACCGTGCTCAGTGAAAATTTTTGGGATTTCAACTCCAACCATCAAGCCATTTATTTATTTATATATATATATATTTTTCTGCTTTTTCTTCCCTTAGTTTAGGCTTTCTAGTTTACCCTTGTAACGAGCCTTTAACCGATGACTCCCAACCAGACGGTCTTAGGGCATCAGATGAGAAAACATCCCTCGGGTTTAAGGTCTCGAATAAAAAGGCCACAAAACTAAAGGGGATTATTTATTTCCTTTACCACCGTTAGTCGTGAATAATCATGCTTCTTGAGGCACATTTATCCAGCTTAATAGGTGATGTTTTTTACATCTTTATTTTTCTTTCTTTTTTTTTATTTATTTTTATGGCATTTTTGGTCTTTTTCTCCATCCCAAGAAATGTGTAAGTGTAAAGTGCATATTTATCTAAGGTAAAAATTCAAGATAAAAATATCTCCCCAATTTTACTTACTTAGCCTATAATTTCAAACAAGATCTATTATTTCAACTAGGTTTAAGATGTCATAATTAAGGCTTTCTTAATTTCTAAGATACATCTTATTTTCTTAAAATAGATCAAAACTTTGTCTCTTATTTCAAAAAGTTTTATTTTTTTATTTTATTTCTAAAAGAAGTATAAAGAAAGAAAATCTAATTCCAAAAGAAGTGTAAAAGAAAGAAAATCTAAAAACTCTATGTTAGTAAACCCTCCCCCACACTTATTTCATGCATTGTCCTCAATGCATCATGATATATGTATGCATGAAACAATAGAGAGGGAAGGAGAAAATTACCTTAAGGTGGTGGTTCCGGTGGTGGCCGGATTGGTCCACGAAACATGGCCCAATCAACTTTGCTTTGGGTTTTGAGGAACCCACCAGAAATATAATGAATATGACCCATTAAAAAGATGAATCCATGAAAGATTTTTATTAAGTACATGACCCCATCTAATTTCCATTTTCCATAATAAATTTCTGAGTCAAACTTGTCAACTACCCTGTCCCAGAATGGAGTATAAAATGATAGAACGGATGACTTGGACTCAGGAAAGACAGGAACTAATACCGACTCAGGAAGGTGAATTAAGTCAAGTAAAGGTTCAAGAGTCGAAGTGAGTTCAGGAATTGGGTCCAAGTCAAGAAAATGAAGCTCAAGTCCACAATCATTTTCCAATGATGGAATGTGACCTACGATAGGTGATATCTCTTTACTTCCAATATTAAGAAATTTAAGCTCGTCGCCATACAATTCTTCAAACTAAGGTCAACATCTTCTGCTAGAATTGTACAATCAGTTTCAGAAGTAAAGAGATTGTGAGAATCAAGGTCACATTCCTCATGGAGTTCAAAAAATGGAAAACTTGCCATTTGTCAATGGAATTTTCAAAAGTATAGATTGGTCAAGTTCAACATGATCCTCTAAGATGGGTGATTCAACTTCATTATGAATTGGGAAGGATCCATGTCGACTCCGGGAAAAGATTGCAGTCAGGTAAAGATACCGGAGTCATTATTGAATCAGGAAAAAGGATTGAATCACGAAGTTGGGGTTCAAGATCACATTCCTCATGTAGTTCAATTCCACAAAAAGTGAACTTGCCAATTTATCATGGGACTTTCAAAGTATGGAATTGGTCAAGTTCAATATGATCATCATAAATGATTGGTGATTCAATTTCACAATGGATAGGCACTGGATCCAATACTGACTCAGGAAATGAAGTGAAATCATGTGAAGACACCGGAGTCATAATTGAATCAGGAAAGAAAATTGAATCATCAAGTGGAAGTTCAGGATCATATTTAAGTTCAATTTCAGGAAAAGGAAAACTTGCCAAAATGTCAATGGGTTTTGAAGTTTGGACAAGTTCAGGTGGTTGTGCTGAAATTGAATTATGATTTTCAAAACTACACGACTCATCTGCTTTAATAGAGTGGCTAGTGACACCAGATCTGGGCAAACGGTGAGAACGTAAAGATTCAACCATCATATCTATGTCACGATTTCTAGCATTTTGAGCATGAGTCATGTCTTCAAGCATCTTTCCATAATTGATGAATTCATTGTTTTGATGAAAAGATGAAGTGTTGTCTTGGAAGTGATAGTGAAATTGTGAGTCCATCAGATTTTGGGATTTGTGTTTGGACTCACGCATACTCATTTTCAAAATTGATGGTGTTTTATTCTGGACTGGTGGAACTGAGTATGTATCTTGAAAATGTTGTGGACTGGGTGGATATGGTGGACAAGGAATTTAAAAATTTGACTCGGGGTACATGAATCCCCAATGACTCTGTGACGAGTTGAAATCATTATGAAAATTATAGTTATTAGATGGGGGGTATGGGTCATGTTGATTCGGGTAAGGCCACCCGGCGTATGTGGTTGATGCATATAGTAAAACGTCGGGTTGGAATTATCCGAATAGAATGAAGTCTGTGTGAAATATGGATTATTATTAGGATGGAAAGAATTGTAATTGTTGAATGCCATATCACACAAAAATCACAATCAAAAAGAAACAATAAATAAACCAAAAAAAAAAAATTCTAACCTAAGTTAGGGTAGACTTATGACCTAGACGGCAACGTTAAGTCATTTTTATTATTAGGAGTAGATTATTATTAGGATGTACACAACTAATAATACAAGGCTTGTAACGGCAACGGCGCCAAAAAATTTGTTTAGTTCTTCATTTTAAACCTACAAGTTGCTCTCCCCGGCAACGACGCCAAAATTTGATTAAACGGGAAAGGTGTTGTAATTATGGAGTATAAATGAGCACAAATATTGTATTCAATTAAGGAGATAAGGTTTAGAAACAACCTCAAGTGCTTAGATCACTCCACAAATGTATGAAAGATGATTAATATACCCTTTCCTATCTCCGTTATAGCATAGGGCTATACCGAGTCGATTCTCAGGGAGAGCTTGCGATGGAAGCGTTACGGTTGGTAGTGAAGATATGAAACGAAGATTCTTCTTTGCTTTAAAAGAATAAAGAATCAAATGAAAAAGAAATAAAAGAATGGGTGGAAATGTTCATGATGGAAAGTGTAAAGAAATCAAAATTAAGATTGGCTTTGGAATTACAACTAAAAGAAAGTAAAACTTTGAAAAGATTTAAGATTGAAGAAAACCATGACTAGCTAACCTTACTACCTTGCTAAAGACTTACTAAACTCCGTGATAGTGAATGCGTGCCTCATGTTGATTCATCGGCATAGATTTGTCTTGCGTGTTGGTCTAATTACTTTCCCACTTGGATGATAGGGGATCATTCTTGGACTTGTCTTGTAGCCTCATAGATGTCATTGGCCTACAAGATAGACTTTCAATAATGGAATCAAAAGAGCTACACTCAAGGGATGCTAAGGAAGAAGATACAACATTCATTAAATGAAGTAAAGAAGTTGTACAACAAATAGCATATTGGTGATCCATCTCCATGTTCCATCAAGGCACTTGTTCTAGACAAGGCTCTAAATGAGGTACACATGAATCATATGGAGAATTACAACAAGATACTTGCCAAGCATGAAAGTAACCCATCGGAGAAGAGAAGATCATACACTTTGCAAGATGAAATATAGCAATCACCCATGAGTTAGTAGTTAGCAAGGTTAGTGGTTAGCTAGTACATGTAGAAAAGTTAGCTACAAGCCATTACAAAAGAAAAGCAAAGCATGAATAAAATTGCAAGAAAATAAAGAAAGCAAGTAAAGAAAGCAAGTACACTAGAAATGCAAGAGTAGAGAGCAGAGAAGAGAGAGAGATTAGGGATTAAGCTTTGTATTTTTGTTAGTTTTTCTCTAGGATTTTTGTAGCTCTCTAGATCTTCTTCCTCCCTAGAAATTTTGTAAATTGAGAGTTTGTAAGAGAGAGAAAGCTTGTGTACATCAAGGAGTGACAACTTGTGTCGTATCCACAGGGAAGGGAGGCGATAGAAGCATTAACAGTCTCTAGTCACGTCAGATGTTAACAATTCTTCTATGTTGAAAGAATGAAAAGAGAAGAAAATGAAAACAAGCATGTGGTATGTAACGGTCCCAGTTAAAAATTTTCCATTTAACCATACTTATCTCATATAATCCAAGCGTGGGACCCATCAAGGTACAATACTTCCAACATAATCATCAAAACTCACTACAATACATCAAAATTTTCACTAAAGATAACATGTATGAACAACTCGAGACATATCATACTAACACATGTAGTTCGCTAATCCATAAAAACACAGTCTACATTTATCGTGTCAAAATATGTACATACATGTAAGGATCTAACACTAGGTCCTAATAGAATTACAAGTCAAGAGTACACTTACTAAAAGTATGCATGTTAATACAAAGTTATATACATAACAAAAGTAACATCTAAACAGTGGTTCTGGTGGCGCTTGTCCCGCACAACTGCCCTTAAGCGGGTCCCTTGCCCTTGTCCAAACCTGTAGGTGGAGTTAGAATAGAGTGAGCTTGACGGCTCAGTGAGTAAAACAATAACTAAACATGCCTATCAAGTAGGTATACATGGCTAAATTATCTGATTGACATGTGTGTCGATATACTATTTTTGTAGGATCTTGTAATTAGCCATGAGCCAAACAAAAACACAGTAACAATGCCTTATTAGTCGACTAGGCCACCCTATAGTCGACTAATACTCACTGTAAGTCGACTAATATGAAGCTATAGTCGACTAACTCTGCTTCACACGCACCTGCTACTTTACTAGCAGCCAAGAATTTATGTAGTCGACTACCCTCCTTGGTATAGTCGACTAACTCAAGTACTAGTCGACTTGAAGTTCCCTATAGTTGACTAACTCTGGATCAGAAATTGTGTTACTCTCTGGATGTCACCTATAGTCGACTACCCTCCTTATGTAGTCGACTAATCCACAATATTAGTCGACTAGTAGTTGACTCAAGTCGACTAAAACTGTCAAAAACGGATTGTCAACTTTCTGTTTACTCTCTGTATCTGGGATTAGTCGACTACAGTCTGTTTGTAGTCGACTAATCCTGCTATATCAGCAGTTATCTGCCTAAAGTATCACACCTATAGTCGACTAATTCCGGACTTAGTCGACTAATCTACTTAAAAAGTGCCTGTTAAGAAGTCATTTCCAGATTTGCTGTTAAGGGTTTATACATGAATATAACATAGGACTTATATCATAGTGACAACCACATACATACACATAATCTCCCCTTCTACGCCTCCGGTTCAACCCGGTCCCTTCCTCCGATACAATACATATAATCTCCCCTTCTACGCCTCCGGTTCAACCCGGTCCCTTCCTCCGATACACACAAAATATATATATATAATCTCCCCTTCTACGCCTCCGGTTCAACCCGGTCCCTTCCTCCGATACACTCATGCCATCATATAATATCAATATGCAAAACATGTAATAAAATCATGGATTCATAAACAACATGAGTAATACTTGCGGAATTGAAACACATGAACCCAAGATATACATGAGGTCAAATACTTGTATATCTCTTACACTTATTTCATTTCCTACTTATTTCTACTCATCATGTTGTTAAGATTAGCATGTTCTACTCACACTTGAAGTAGTATGGCCTGATTTTTGTTGTTGTTGCTGTTAACTTGCTGCTGTTGCTGCTGCTGTTGTTGTTGCTGCAGTTGTTGTTGTTGCTGCAGTTGTTGTTGTTGTTGCTGCAGTTGTTGTTGTTGTGAAAGGAGAGAGAGAGAAAGAGAGAGTTTGTGAAGAGGGAGAGGGTTTGTTGATCAAAAGTTTAATCCTCTTCATCCCTTCTATTTATAGTCTTTTATCCTCCCATAATAATGTGCCAAGTGTCCCTAAAACATCCCATCAAGTTTAATTCACTCCATAATCAACTCCATGCCTCTCCCCTCTCCATGGAGTACAAGCATGGGGGAAATAGTGGTAATGTTAACTTTGGGGCATAATTCTTATACGTATAAATACTTACGTATACACTTGTATATACGTATCCGTATAATACCCGTATAATGCATATGGCTTATTAAGACATCATGCATGCATACTAATACCATTACCCTTATAATTATTTAGGACAAGAAATGCTTTAATTAAGGTAAGTGTTACATGGTAGGTGAGGAGAGCGATGAAAACGTCGATAAGAAAATAAGAAGAGGAACTTGAAAACGATTTCTAAAACAAAGGTAAAAGAAAACTCATGGCTACTAACTACTAAGTACTCCACTAACCATACTAACCTCTTCGAGATAGTTGCCTCACATTTTGATCCTCGGCCATCACACTCCTTATCTTCAAGAAGCAATACAAAGCATGGCTCATGGATGGTTCATAACAATCACAACATTGCAACAAGAACAAGCTATTACAAGCATCACTCATTACACTACTAGCATGAAATAAAAGAGCATGAAATAAGAGAGTTAGCTTGGTTAGCAAGTTAGCAAGTTAGATGTTAGAAATAAAAGAGCATGAAGTAAAAGAGAGTTAGCTTGGTTAGCAAGTTAGCAAGTTAGATGTTAGAACCCATCATCTTTGGCCATCAATGGCTCTTGCAAGAACAAGGCCTTGTAGAGGCAACCCGATTCATGTGGATTATCAAGTAAGTGGTTAGATAGGTTAGTGGTTAGTAGTTAGATTGCGATGAGAAGAAAAACTAGAAACAAAACATCATGTAGAAGATGAAGGAGATTACAATGGAAGAGAAAGGAGGTACCTTTACATAGAGTGTCACTCTCTATTACATCAATCCCTCACTATCTCTCTCTCTATGAATCACTCAGCCCTACTACAATGATCTACAAAAAAATAAAATACAAGAGAAGAGAAATGAAAAGCACCTACACTACACTAAATCTCTCCTAAAATCTGCACCTACTCCTAAAAACGAAGACTGCTCGCGTTTGGGCTCTCTGCAGGGCTATTTATAGGGCTCAGAAGGATCCAGAAGACGAGACGGAGCCACGCGTCGAAAATCGACGCGTGGCTCCCTGGGATATGGTCATTTTTTGTTATTATTAGGAGTGTTGGTCTAGAGTTAAGGTTTAGAAACAACCTCAAGGGCTTAGATCACTCCACAAATGTATGAAAGATGATTAATATACCCTTTCCTATCTCCGTTATAGCATGGGCTATACCGAGTCGATTCTCAGGGAGAGCTCGCGATGGAAGCTTTACGATAGGTAGTGAAGATGTAAAACGAAAATTCTTCTTTGCTTTAAAAGAATAAAGAATCAAATGAAAAAGAAATAAAAGAATGGTGGAAATGTTCATGATGGAAATAAGAAACAACCTCAAGTGCTTAGATCACTCCACAATGTATAAATGAGCACAAATATGTGTATTCAATTAAGGAGATAAGGTTTAGAAACAACCTCAAGTGCTTAGATCACTCCACAATGTATGAAAGATGATTGATATACCCTTTCCTATCTCCGTTATAGCATAGGGCTATACCGAGTCGAATCCTCAGGGAGAGCTCGCGATGGAAGCTTTACGATAGGTAGTGAAGATGTAAAACGAGAATTCTTCTATGCTTAAAAAAATAAAGAATAAAACAATGAAGAAGAAATGAAAGAATGGATGGATATGTTCATGATGGAAAATGTAAAAGAAATCAAAATCAAGATTGGATTTGGACTAACAACTAAAAAGAAAAGAAAACTTTAGAAAACTTGAATGGAAGAAAACCATGACTAGCTAACCTTACTACCTTGCTAAAACTTACTAAACTCCGTGATAGTGAATGCGTGCCTCATGTTGATTCATCGGCATGGATTCGTCATGCGTGTTGGTCTAATTACTTTCCCACTTGGATGACGGGGGTGTTTAACCCATCGGAGAAGAGAAGACCATCCAACTTGCAAGATTAAAGATAACAATCACCCATGAGTTAGTAGTTAGCAAGGTTAGTGGTTAGCTAGTACATGTAGAAAAGTTAGCTACAAGCCATTACAAAATAAAAGCAAAGCATGAATTAAATTGCAAGAAAGTAAAGTAAGAAATAAAGAAAGCAAGTAAACTAGAAAATGCAAGAGTAGAGAGAAGAGAATGGATGAATCCTTGCTTCACAAGTTGTCACTCCTTGATGTACACAAGCTTTCTCTCTCTTACAAACTCTCTCTTTACAAAATTTCTAGGGAAGAAGAAGAGGGTCTAAAGAACTAAAACCTAGAGAAAAACCTACAAAAATTACAAGCATCTACTAATTTCTCCTCTCTTCTCCATTCTGTCTTTGCTCGCAGGTCCAGGTGCAGTATTTATAGGGCTCAGAGAGAAGCTTCGAGATCCAGGTTGTTGGCGCAAAATCCGGGATCCAACAGACTCCCAACTGCCGCAATTTGGCGGGAAAATCCCAGAAATTGCGGCTCAACTGAATCTGTTGGGCAACAGCTTTCTGTTGTGAGTTGGTTGCGAGGTTGTTATCCACGTGGCCTTCTAGAATCTTGAGTTGTTACGTAGAATTCTCTGGATCCTGGGTTTAAACTTGGGCTTTATCTTGGGCTTGGAATTAATCTCTTTAATTATTGCTAATTAAAGTGATTATTGGGCTTTCTCTCATTTCAGTTGTGGACCTGTAAAAATATAGAGAAGATGAGTAAAAATCATATATTTATTTGCAATATGCATGGGGATTATGTGGTAAAATATGCAATATTGTGTATCAATCACACCCCCACACTTATTCTTTTGCTCGTCCCGAGCAAAACAAAGAAAAGAAAAGAAAAACTATACTACCAATTTATTACACCACTTTCGCAGGTGACGCGATTGCACTGAGCACGTGCAACAAGCCGTTAAATCTCTAGGTTACCCTAGAGGAGGAGTGTTGTCTCCTGAGGGTTTTCAGCGGATTACACCCACAAAATCCATAAAGAAAGAAGACAAATGTTAGTGTTTTGAAAATCCATTTTGAAAGAGAGACATGTTTTCGAACTATTTTTGCAAAAATATAAGTGATCTTAGGTCATAAGTCCACCTATAATCATTCTTTCTTAAACTTAGTCTCTATGCAAGATCTTGTCTTCAATTAAGGTAAGAATTCAAAATTGGATTGAATACTTTATCTTTCATAAAACCTAGATAATATGCACACCGTGACAGTGAAGATTTCTGGGATTTCAACTCTAACCATAAAGCCATTTATTTATATATATTTATTTTCTTTTTCTCTTTTTTCTTCCCTTAGTTTAGGCTTTCTAGTTTACCCCTTGTAACGAGCCTATAACCGATGACTCCCAAACCAGACGGTCTTAGGGCACCAGATGAGAAAACATCCCTCGGGTTTAAGGTCTCGAGTAAAAAAGGCCACAAAACTAAAGGGGATTATTTATTTCCTTTACCACCGTTAGGCGTGAATAATCATGCTTCTTGAGGCACGATTGTCCAGCTTAATAGGTGATGTTTTATTTATGTATATACATTTTTTTTCTTTTTTTTCCTTTATTTTTATGGCATTTTGGTCTTTGTCTCCATCCCAAGAAATGTGTAAGTGTAAAGTGCATATTTATCTAAGGTAAAAATTCAAGATAAAAATATCTCACCAATTTTACTTACTTAGCCTATAATTTTAAACAAGATCTATTATTTCAACTAGGTTTAAGATGTCATAATTAAGGCTTTCTTAATTTCTAAGATACATCTTAATTTTCTTAAAATAGATCAAAACTTTGTCTCTTATTTCAAAAAGTTTTATTTTTTTTATTTTATTTCTAAAAGAAGTATAAAAGAAAGAAAATCTAATTCTAAAAGAAGTGTAAAAGAAAGAAAATCTAAAAACTCTATGTTAGTAAACCCTCCCCCACACTTATTTCATGCATTGTCCTCAATGCATCATGATATATGTATGCATGAAACAAATAGAGAGGGAAGGAGAAAATTACCTTAAGGTGGTGGTTCCGGTGGTGGCCGGATTGGTCCACGAAACATGGCCCAATCAACTTTGCTTTGGTTTTGAGGAACCCACCAGAAATATAATGAATATGACCCATTAAAAAGATGAATCCATGAAAGATTTTTATTAAGTACATGACCCCATCTAATTTCCATTTTCCATAATAAATTTCTGAGTCAAACTTGTCAACTACCCTGTCCCAGAATGGAGTATAAAATGATAGAACGGATGACTTGGACTCAGGAAAGACAGGAACTAATACCGACTCAGGAAGGTGAATTAGTCAAGTAAAGGTTCAAGAGTCGAAGTGAGTTCAGGAATTGGGTCCAAGTCAAGAAAATGAAGCTCAAGTCCACAATCATTTTCCAATGATGGAATGTGACCTACGATAGGTGATATCTCTTTACTTCCAATATTAAGAAATTCAAGCTCGTCGCCATACAATTCTTCAAAACTAAGGTCAACATCTTCTGCTAGAATTGTACAATCAGTTTCAGAAGTAAAGAGATTGTGAGAATCAAGGTCACATTCCTCATAGAGTTCAAAAAATGGAAAACTTGCCAATTTGTCAATGGAATTTTCAAAAGTATAGAATTGGTCAAGTTCAACATGATCCTCTAAGATGGGTGATTCAACTTCATTATGAATTGGGAAAGGATCCAATGTCGACTCCGGGAAAAGATTGCAGTCAGGTAAAGATACCGGAGTCATTATTGAATCAGGAAAAAGGATTGAATCACGAAGTTGGGGTTCAAGATCACATTCCTCATGTAGTTCAATTCCACAAAAAAGTGAACTTGCCAATTTATCAATGGGACTTTCAAAAGTATGGAATTGGTCAAGTTCAATATGATCATCATAAATGATTGGTGATTCAATTTCACAATGGACAGGCACTGGATCCAATACTGACTCGGGAAATGAAGTGAAATCATGTGAAGACACCGGAGTCATAATTGAATCAGGAAAGAAAATTGAATCATCAAGTGGAAGTTCAGGATCATATTTAAGTTCAATTTCAGGAAAAGGAAAACTTGCCAAAATGTCAATGGGTTTTGAAGTTTGGACAAGTTCAGGTGGTTGTGCTGAAATTGAATTATGATTTTCAAAACTACACGACTCATCTGCTTTAATAGAGTGGCTAGTGACACCAGATCTGGGCAAACGGTGAGAACGTAAAGATTCAACCATCATATCTATGTCACGATTTCTAGCATTTTGAGCATGAGTCATGTCTTCAAGCATCTTTCCATAATTGATGAATTCATTGTTTTGATGAAAAGATGAAGTGTTGTCTTGGAAGTGATAGTAAAATTGTGAGTCCATCAGATTTTGGGATTTGTGTTTGGACTCACGCATACTCATTTCCAAAATTGATGGTGTTTTATTCTGGACTGGTGGAACTGAGTATGTATCTTGAAAATGTTGTGGACTGGGTGGATATGGTGGACAAGGAATTTGAAAATTTGACTCGGGGTACATGAATCCCCAATGACTGTGACGAGTTGAAATCATTATGGAAATTATAGTTATTAGATGGGGGTATGGGTAATATTGATTCGGATAAGGCCAACCCGGCGTATGTGGTTGATGCATATTGTAAAACGCCGGGTTGGAATTATCCGAATAGAATGAAGTCTGTGTGAAATATGGATTATTATTAGGATGGAAAGAATTGTAATTGTTGAATGCCATATCACACAAAAATCACAATCAAAAAGAAACAAACAAATAAACCAAAAAAAAATTCTAACCTAAGTTAGGGTAGACTTATGACCTAGACGACTCCTAACTGATAGGTTGTCCACGGGAGGTTTAGTGTAGACTTTGACTATAAGCGAATCAGCCAGGAAAGGTCAAGGTTGTTGGGAGGTTTTCCGTCAGAGACGTTCCTTAATTAAGTAACCACCAACCTTCGGGCTTTCGGCCCTCAATCCCTTTCCTAGACACTGATTTTGCAAGAGTCAATTTCCAACACTTTTCCCTCTTAGGATAATCTCCTAAATGAGTCCGAGATGTCCCTAGGGCCAACGTCTACTTTTTATTAAATTAGGCTTGGGTTAGTGAGTGCTTGGGAAAATGATTTGCGGGCTAAGGAAAGGGTGATAAAATCCCCACCTTATCTTATTTACGGGTATGCCCTTAAAATTGGATTGTCAAGTGTACGAGATATAATAAGGATTAACTCAAAGTATGAAAATCAAGCAAGAGATGATTCATAGTCTACATGCAATGCTTACGTACCTTGCATCCAGCACTCTTCAACAGTAAAAGTAAGTGAATTGAAATGACACGTGCCTAGAAATGCAAATGTCTAATCAACTTTTAACGATTACAACCAATTTTTTACTGTTGACTTTATTAAGCAGGTATAGGGTGAATAATACAGGAAATTAAGTAATGCAGCAGAAGTATTTTGCAGAATCAGAGACCCTGCTGAAAAATGATCAGTAGTGCACTCCTTATTGCCGCAAATTTGCGGCAAAAGCCAGGATTTTGCGGCAATTTGGAGGGATCCTGGCCTCTGCTTTCGAGAGCAGAGGCCCAGGTCCACTTATATGTCACTGCAATGCAAAGTTCCTATTTTCTTCAACCTGTAACCTGCAACAGAGAAGAAGATTCATTTAGTTCTTCACTTTAAACCTAAAACGTTGCTCTCCCCGGCAACGGCGCCATTTTTTGTTTAGACGGGAAAGGTGTTGTATTATGGAGTGTAAAAGAGCACAAATATATGTATTCAATGGAAAGAGAGTTAAGGTTTAGAAACAACCTCAAGTGCTTAGATCACTCCACAAATGTATGAAAGATGATTAATATACCCTTTCCTATCTCCGTTATAGCATGGGCTATACCGAGTCGATTCTCAGGGAGAGCCCGCGATGGAAGCTTTACGATAGGTAGTGAAGATGTAAAACGAGAATTCTTCTATGCTTAAAAGAATGAAGAATAAAACAATGAAGAAGAAATGAAAGAATGGATGGATATGTTCATGATGGAAATAATCGGAAAAGAAATCAAGAAGAGATTGGCTTTGGAACTAAAACTAAAAGAATGAAAACTTTAGAATAAAAAAGCCATGACTAGCTAACCTTACTACCTAGCCAAAACTTACTAACTCCGTGATAGTGAATGCGCGCCTCATGTTGATTCATCGGCATGGATTCGTCTTGCGTGTTGATCTAATTACTTTCCCACTTGGATGACGGGGGGTTTAACCCATCGGAGAAGAGAAGACCATCCAACTTGCAAGATTAAGATAACAATCACCCATGAGTTAGTAGTTAGCAAGGTTAGTTGTTAGCTAGTACATGTAGAAAAGTTAGCTACAAGCCATAAGAAAAGTAAAGCAAAGCATGAATTAAATTGCAAGAAAGTAAAGCTAGAAATAAAGAAAGCAAGTAAACTAGAAAATGCAAGAGTAGAGAGAAGAGAATGGATGAATCCTTGCTTCACAAGTTGTCACTCCTTGATGTACACAAGCTTTCTTTCTCTTACAAACTCTCTCTTTACAAAATTTCTAGGGAAGAAGAAGAGGGTCTAAAGAACTAAACCTAGAGAAAAACCTACAAAAATTACAAGCATCTACTAATTTCTCCTCTCTTCTCCATTCTGTCTTTGCTCGCAGGTCCAGGTGTAGTATTTATAGGGCTCAGAGAGAAGCTTTGAGATCCAGGTTGTTGGCGCAAAATCCGGGATCCAACAGACTCCCAACTACCGCAATTTGGCGGGAAAATCCCAGAAATTGCGGCTCAACTGAATCTGTTGGGCAACAGCTTTCTGTTGTGAGTTGGTTGCGAGGTTGTTATCCACGTGGCCTTCTAGAATCTTGAGTTGTTACGTAGAATTCTCTGGATCCTGGGTTTAAACTTGGGCTTTACCTTGGCTTGGAATTAATCTCTTTAATTATTGCTAATTAAAGTGATTATTGGGCTTTCTCTCATTTCAGTTGTGGACCTGTAAAATATAGAGAAGATGAGTAAAAATCATATATTTATTTGCAATATACATGGGGATTATGTGGTAAAATATGCAATATTGTGTATCAATCACACCCCCACACTTATTCTTTTGCTCGTCCCGAGCAAAACAAAGAAAAGAAAAGAAAAACTATACTACCAATTTATTACACCACTTTCGCAGGTGACGCGATTGCACTGAGCACGTGCAACAAGCCGTTAAACCTCTAGGTTACCCTAGAGGAGGAGTGTTTACCCTATGCCATTATTAACAAAAAATGGCATGTGTCGTTGTAGTATAGTGGTAAGTATTCCCGCCTGTCACGCGGGTGACCCGGGTTCGATCCCCGGCAACGGCGCCATTTTTGTTTAGACGAGAAAGGTGTTGTATTATGGAGTGTAAATGAGCACAAATATATGTATTCAATGGAAAGAGAGTTAAGGTTTAGAAACAACCTCAAGTGCTTTGATCACTCCACAATGTATGAAAGATGATTGATATACCCTTTCCAATCTCCGTTATAGCATGGGGCTATACCGAGTCGATTCTCAGGGAGAGCTAGCGATGGAAGCGTTACGATAGGTAGTGAAGAAAAGAAAACGAAGATTCTTCTTTGCTTTAAAAGAATAAAGAATCAAATGAAAAAGAAATAAAAGAATATGGTGGAAATGTTCATGATGAATAGTGTAAAGAAATCAAAATTAAGATTGGCTTTGGAATTACAACTAAAAGAAAGTAAAACTTTGAAAAGATTTAAGATTGAAGAAAACCATGACTAGCTAACCTTACTACCTTGCTAAAGAATTACTAAACTCCGTGATAGTGAATGCGTGCCTCATGTTGATTCATCGGCATAGATTTGTCTTGCGTGTTGGTCTAATTACTTTCCCACTTGGATGACGGGGGGTTTAACCCATCGGAGAAGACAAGACCATCCAACTTGCAAGATTAAAGATAGCAATCACCCATGAGTTAGTAGTTAGCAAGGTTAGTGGTTAGCTAGTACATGTAGAAAAGTTAGCTACAAGCCATAAGGAAAGTAAAACAAAGCATGAACTAAATTGCAAGAAAGTAAAGCAAGAAATAAAGAAAGCAAGTAAACTAGAAAATGCAAGAGTAGAGAAGAGAGAGAGATTAGGGATTAAGCTTTGTATTTTTGTTAGTTTTTCTCTAGGATTTTTGTAGCTCTCTAGATCTTCTTCCTCCCTAGAAATTCTGTAAGAGAGAGTTTGTAAGAGAGAGAAAGCTTGTGTACATCAAGGAGTGACAACTTGTGAAGCAATTTTTTATTAGTTTCAGGTGATTCTATGTATTATTATATATATAAAATAATAATATAAAAATTTTAGTGTTAACTCTAAAATCTATGTATTATTATATTATATTGATAGTATAATAGTCCCGGCAACGGCGCCATTTTTTGTTTTTGTGATTGATATACAATATTGCATATTTTACCACATAATCCCCATGCATATTGCAAATAAATATATGATTTTTACTCATCTTCTCTATATTTTTACAGATCCACAACTGAAATGAGAGAAAGCCTAATAATCACTTTAATTAGCAATAATTAAAGAGATTAATTACAAGCTCAAGTTTCAACCCAGGATCCAGAGAATTCTACGTAACAAACCAAGATTCTAGAAGGCCACGTAGATAACAACCTCGCAACCAACTCTCAACAAGAAGCTGTTGCCCAACAACCTTACAGTTGCCGCAAAATCTGGGATTTTCCCGCCAAATTGCGGCAAAGATAAGGTTGTTGGATCCCGAATTTTGCGCCAACAACCTGGATCTCGAAGCTTCTCTCTGAGCCCTATAAATACTGCACCTAGACCTGCGAGCAAAGACAGAGCAGAGAAGAGAGAGAGATTAGGGATTAAGCTTTGTATTTTTGTTAGTTTTTCTCTAGGATTTTTGTAGCTCTCTAGATCTTCTTCCTCCCTAGAAATTCTGTAAGAGAGAGTTTGTAAGAGAGAGAAAGCTTGTGTACATCAAGGAGTGACAACTTGTGAAGTAAGGATTCATCCATTCTCTTTTCTCTACTCTTACATTTTCTAGTTTACTTGCTTTCTTTATTTCTTGCTTTACTTTCTTGCAATTTAGTTCATGCTTTGTTTTACTTTCCTTATGGCTTGTAGCTAACTTTTCTACATGTACTAGCTAACCACTAACCTTGCTAACTACTAACTCATGGTTGATTGCTATCTTTAATCTTGCAAGTTGGATGGTCTTCTCTTCTCCGATGGGTTAAACCCCCGTCATCCAAGTGGGAAAGTAATTAGACCAACACGCAAGACAAATCTATGCCGATGAATCAACATGAGGCACGCATTCACTATCACGGAGTTTAGTAATTCTTTAGCAAGGTAGTAAGGTTAGCTAGTCATGGTTTTCTTCAATCTTAAATCTTTTCAAAGTTTTACTTTCTTTTAGTTGTAATTCCAAAGCCAATCTTAATTTTGATTTCTTTACACTTTCCATCATGAACATTTCCACCATATTCTTTTATTTCTTTTTCATTTGATTCTTTATTCTTTTAAAGCAAAGAAGAATCTTCGTTTTCTTTTCTTCACTACCTATCGTAACGCTTCCATCGCTAGCTCTCCCTGAGAATCGACTCGGTATAGCCCCATGCTATAACGGAGATTGGAAAGGGTATATCAATCATCTTTCATACATTGTAGAGTGATCTAAGCACTTGAGGTTGTTTCTAACCTTATCTCCTTAATTGAATACATATATTTGTGCTCATTTACACTCCATAATACAACACCTTTCCCGTCTAAACAAATTTTTGGCGCCGTTGCTGGGGAGAGCAACGTTTTAGGTTTAAAGTGAAGAACTAAACGAATCTTCTTCTCTGTTGCAGGTTACAGGTTGAAGAAAACAGGAACTTTGCATTGCAGTGACATATAAGTGGACCTGGGCCTCTGCTCTCGAAAGCAGAGACCAGGATCCCTCCAAATTGCCGCAAAATCCTGGCTTTTGCCGCAAATTTGCGGCAATAAGGAGTGCACTACTGATCATTTTTCTGCAGGGTCTCTGATTCTGCAAAATACTTCTGCTGCATTACTTAATTTCCTGTATTATTCACCCTATACCTGCTCAATAAAGTCAACAGTAAAAAATTGGTTGTAATCGTTAAAAGTTGATTAGACATTTGCATCATTAGGCACGTGTCTTTCAATTCATTTACTTTTACTGTTGAAGAGTGCTGGATGCAAGGAACGTAAGCATTGCATGTAGACTAGGAATCATCTCTTGCTTGATTTTCATGCTTTGAGTTAATCCTTGTTATATCTCGTACACTTGCACAATCTAATTTTAAGGGCATACCCGTAAATAAGATAAGGTGGGGATTTTATCACCCTTTCCTTAGCCCGCAAATTATTTTCCCAAGCACTCACTAACCCAAGCCTAATTTAATAAAAAGTAGACGTTGGCCCTAAGGACATCTCGGACTCATTTAGGAGATTATCCTAAGGGAGAAAAGTGTTGGAAATTGACTCTTGCAAAATCAGTGTCTAGGAAAGGGATTGAGGGCCGAAAGCCCGAAGGTTGGTGGTTACTTAATTAAGGAACGTCTCTGACGGAAAACCTCCCAACAACCTTGACCTTTCCTAGCTGATTCGCTTATAGTCAAAGTCTACACTAAACCTCCCGTGGACAGTCTATCAGTTAGGAGTCGTCTAGGTCATAAGTCTACCCTAACTTAGGTTTGAATTTTTTTTTTTGGTTTATTTGTTTGTTTCTTTTTGATGGTGATTTTTTGTGTGATATGGCATTCAACAATTACAATTCTTTCCATCCTAATAATAATCCATATTTCACACAGACTTCATTCTATTCGGATAATTCCAACCCGGCGTTTTACAATATGCATCAACCACATACGCCGGGTTGGCCTTATCCGAATCAATATGACCCATACCCCCCATCTAATAACTATAATTTCCATAATGATTTCAACTCGTCACAGAGTCATTGGGGATTCATGTACCCCGAGTCAAATTTTCAAATTCCTTGTCCACCATATCCACCCAGTCCACAACATTTTCAAGATACATACTCAGTTCCACCAGTCCAGAATAAAACACCATCAATTTTGGAAATGAGTATGCGTGAGTCCAAACACAAATCCCAAAATCTGATGGACTCACAATTTCACTATCACTTCCAAGACAACACTTCATCTTTTCATCAAAACAATGATTCATCAATTATGGAAAGATGCTTGAAGACATGACTCATGCTCAAAATGCTAGAAATCGTGACATAGATATGATGGTTGAATCTTTACGTTCTCACCGTTTGCCCAGATCTGGTGTCACTAGCCACTCTATTAAAGCAGATGAGTCGTGTAGTTTTGAAAATCATAATTCAATTTCAGCACAACCACCTGAACTTGTCCAAACTTCAAAACCCATTGACATTTTGGCAAGTTTTCCTTTTCCTGAAATTGAACTTAAATATGATCCTGAACTTCCACTTGATGATTCAATTTTCTTTCCTGATTCAATTATGATTCCGGTGTCTTCACATGATTTCACTTCATTTCCCGAGTCAGTATTGGATCCAGTGCCTGTCCATTGTGAAATTGAATCACCAATCATTTATGATGATCATATTGAACTTGACCAATTCCATACTTTTGAAAGTCCCATTGATAAATTGGCAATTTCACATTTTTGTGGAATTGAACTACATGAGGAATGTGATCTTGAACCCCAACTTCGTGATTCAATCCTTTTTCCTGATTCAATAATGACTCCGGTATCTTTACCTAACTGCAATCTTTTCCCGGAGTCGACATTGGATCCTTTCCCAATTCATAATGAAGTTGAATCACCCATCTTAGAGGATCATGTTGAACTTGACCAATTCTATACTTTTGAAAATTCCATTGACAAATTGGCAAGTTTTCATTTTTTGAACTCCATGAGGAATGTGACCTTGATTCTCACAATCTCTTTACTTCTGAAACTGATTGTACAATTCTAGCAGAAGATGTTGACCTTAGTTTTGAAGAATTGTATGGCGACGAGCTTGAATTTCTTAATATTGGAAGTAAAGAGATATCACCTATCGTAGGTCACATTCCATCATTGGAAAATGATTGTGGACTTGAGCTTCATTTTCTTGACTTGGACCCAATTCCTGAACTCACTTCGACTCTTGAACCTTTACTCGACTTAATTCACCTTCCTGAGTCGGTATTAGTTCCTGTCTTTCCTGAGTCCAAGTCATCCGTTCTATCATTTTATACTCCATTCTGGGACAGGGTAGTTGACAAGTTTGACTCAGAAATTTATTATGGAAAATGGAAATTAGATGGGGTCATGTACTTAATAAAAATCTTTCATGGATTCATCTTTTTAATGGGTCATATTCATTATATTTCTGGTGGGTTCCTCAAACCCAAAGCAAAGTTGATTGGGCCATGTTTCGTGGACCAATCCGGCCACCACCGGAACCACCACCTTAAGGTAATTTTCTCCTTCCCTCTCTATTTGTTTCATGCATACATATATCATGATGCATTGAGGATAATGCATGAAATAAGTGTGGGGGAGGGTTTACTAACATAGAGTTTTTAGATTTTCTTTCTTTTACACTTCTTTTAGAATTAGATTTTCTTTCTTTTATACTTCTTTTAGAAATAAAATAAAAAAAATACAACTTTTTGAAATAAGAGACAAAGTTTTGATATACTTTTAAGAAAATTAAGATGTATCTTAGAAATTAAGAAAGCCTTAATTATGACATCTTAAACCTAGTTGAAATAATAGATCTTGTTTGAAATTATAGGCTAAGTAAGTAAAATTGGGGAGATATTTTTATCTTGAATTTTTACCTTAGATAAATATGCACTTTACACTTACACATTTCTTGGGATGGAGACAAAGACCAAAAATGCCATAAAAATTAATAAAAAAAAAGAAATAAAAATAAAGATGTAATAAAACATCACCTATTAAGCTGGATAAATGTGCCTCAAGAAGCATGATTATTCACGCCTAACGGTGGTAAAGGAAATAAATAATCCCCTTTAGTTTTGTGGCCTTTTTTACTCGAGACCTTAACCCGAGGGATGTTTTCTCATCTGGTGCCCTAAGACCGTCTGGTTTGGGAGTCATCGGTTAAAGGCTCGTTACAAGGGTAAACTAGAAAGCCTAAACTAAGGGAAGAAAAAGCAGAAAAAAATATATATATATAAATAAATAAATGGCTTGATGGTTGGAGTTGAAATCCCAGAAATTTTCACTGAGCACGGTGTGCATATTATCTAGGTTTTATGAAAGATAAAAGTATTCAATCCAATTTTGAATTCTTACCTTAATTGAAGACAAGATCTTGCATAGAGACTAAGTTTAAGAAAGAATGATTATAGGTGGACTTATGACCTAAGATCACTTATATTTTTGCAAAAATAGTTCGAAAACATGTCTCTCTTTCAAAATGCGTTTTCAAAACACTAACATTTGTCTTCTTTCTTTATGGATTTTGTGGGTGTAAGCCGCTGAAAACCCTCAGGAGACAACACTCCTCCTCTAGGGTAACCTAGAGGTTTAACGGCTTGTTGCACATGCTCAGTGCAATCGCGTCACCTGCGAAAGTGGTGTAATAAAATGGGTAGCATAGTTTTTTCTTTTCTTTGTTTTGCTCAGGACGAGCAAAAGAATAAGTGTGGGGGTGTGATTGATACACAATATTGCATATTTTACCACATTATCCCCATGCATATTGCAAATAAAAGTATGATTTTTACTCATCTTCTCTATATTTTTTACAGGTCCACAACTGAAATGAGAGAAAGCCCAATAATCACTTTAATTAGCAATAATTAAAGAGATTAATTCCAAGCCCAAGATAAAGCCCAAGTTTAAACCCAGGATCCAGAGAATTCTACGTAACAACTCAAGATTCTAGAAGGCCACGTGGATAACAACCTCGCAACCAAATCACAACAGAAGGCTGTTGCCCAACAGAGTCAGTTAAGCCGCAATTTCCGGGATTTTCCCGCCATTTTGCGGCAAAGATAAGGTTGTTGGATCCCGAATTTTGCGCCAACAACCTGGATCTCGAAGCTTCTCTCTGAACCCTATAAATACTTCACTTGGACCTACGAGCAAAGACAGAATGGAGAAGAGAGGAGAAATTAGTAGATGCTTGTAATTTTTGTAGTTTTTCTCTAGGTTTTAGTTCTTTAGACCCTCTTCTTCTTGCCTAGAAATTTTGTAAAGAGAGAGTTTGTAAGAGAGAGAAGCTTGTGTACATCAAGGAGTGACAACTTGTGAAGCAAGGATTCATCCATTCTCTTCTCTCTACTCTTGCATTTTCTAGTTTACTTGCTTTCTTTATTTCTTGCTTTACTTTCTTGCAATTTAATTCATGCTTTGCTTTTATTTTGTAATGGCTTGTAGCTAACTTTTCTCACTAGCTAACCACTAACCTTGCTAACTACTAACTCATGGGTGATTGTTATCTTTAATCTTGCAAGTTGGATGGTCTTCTCTTCTCCGATGGGTTAAACCCCCCGTCATCCAAGTGGGAAAGTAATTAGACCAACACGCATGACAAATCCATGCCGATGAATCAACATGAGGCACGCATTCACTATCACGGAGTTTAGTAAGTTTTAGCAAGGTAGTAAGGTTAGCTAGTCATGGTTTTCTTCCATTCAAGTTTTCTAAAGTTTTCTTTTCTTTTCAGTTGTTAGTCCAAATCCAATCTTGATTTTGATTTCTTTTACATTTTCCATCATGAACATATCCATCCATTCTTTCATTTCTTCTTCATTGTTTTATTCTTTATTTTTTTAAGCATAGAAGAATTCTTGTTTTACATCTTCACTACCTATCGTGAAGCTTCCATCGCGAGCTCTCCCTGAGAATCGACTCGGTATAGCCCATGCTATAACGGAGATAGGAAAGGGTATATTAATCATCTTTCATACATTTGTGGAGTGATCTAAGAACTTGAGGTTGTTTCTAAACCTTAACTCTCTTTCCATTGAATACATATATTTGTGCTCTTTTACACTCCATAATACAACACCTTTCCCGTCTAAACATGTGCAGGTAAAACCTCAATCAAATTTTAACGCCGTTGTCGGGAGGGACGATAAGTAATTCTCTTTTTAAGTTTACATTTTTGATTAACTTTCTTCTTTGTTCTTGGTGTGCAGTGATAGATATCAAGGAAATTTTTGCTGTAGCGGGCATATAAGTGGCCCTGGACTCTGCTCAAGAAAGCAGAGCCCAGAAGCCCTCAGATTTGCTACATTCCAGTGGCAATCTGAGTGAACTACTAACCTATATTTTTGCAGGTTGGCTGAATTGAAAAGCTAAATTTCTGCAGCTATTTATTTTCTTGATCCACTTATTGTACATACTTTCTAAGGTCAATAGTAAATTGATGTTTGTTAAATGCTAAAAACAGTTTAGACTTTGCATTTAGGCACGTGTCTAATTCGTTTACATTTTACATTACTGTTGAAGAGTGCCGAAGCAAAAGGTACGTATTCATAGCATATAGTTTAGGAAACATTCTTAAGTGATTATTTGCTTGTTGAATGTTACTTTTCTACATCCTACATACTTTGCACAATCAATCTTAAGGGCTTGTCCTATAAACAAGATAAGGTGGGGAAGTTATTACCCTCTCTTAGCCCACAAATAATATCCTCACTCACTAACCCAAGCCTAACTAACACTAAATAGACATTGGCCCTAGGGGCATCTCAGACTCATATAGGAGACTGACCTAAGGGGGAAGTTGATTTGAATTTGACTCTTGTCAAATCGGTGTCTAAGTTTGGAGATTGTGGGATGAAACCCTGAAGGTTGGTGGTTTGGCATAATGAGGCCTGTTGCTTAGGCACGTATACGTCTCACTGATCTTGCCCCTATCTGGCCGATTAACTTGTGGTCAGATTCGATAATATACCCCCGTGGACAATCTAACCAGTTAGGAGTTGTCTAGGTCTAAGATTTACCCTAACTTAGATTAGATTTTTTTTTATTTGTTTATTTGTTTGTTTTCTTTGTTTTTGACATTTCTTGTGTGATATGGCTTATAACAATAATTTTTTCAATTTTGATGGTAATCCATGTTACACCCTGACTTCTTTTCGGATATTACCAACTCGACATATCATAACTTTAACCAACCTAGTGTGCAAGATTGGTCTTATCCAAATCAATACATGTCCCAGTCCCAATACTATGAAAAAGACTGGAATAATCATCACTACTCTTCACAGAGTCAATGGGGATACAACTCCCCCGAGTCATATTGTCAACCACCCTACCAACATCCAGCTTCTTATACTCCGTCTCCCAAATAACCATTAGAAGAATCAATTGATTGAGAAAAGAGGAAGGAATCCTTAGACCATCTTGAGCGATGAATTCAAATTTTAGAAGACTCTAAATCCCATCAAAATTTTCAAGTCACATATCCTTACTCTAATTTTTTAAGAAGAACATACCGATTTAGAGAAGAGTATGGAATCCATGATTCAATTCCAAAATGATCCACTCAGTATGATAGAAGCAAGACTTAGTAGATTGGAAAACATACATAGGAATAAGAAAACTCTCCCTACCCAATATTTGACTATTCCCGACACTTCTAGCCATATTGATGAAAACCAAGAATCATGGTATCTTGAAGAGTTTGACCAAGATTCAATTTCACGACAAAATCTTGAACTTGACCAATATCAACCCACTGACGAATTGATAAGTTTTCATTTTAATGAGATTGAACTTGATAATGAATATAACCCCGATCCCCAACTTTGTGATTCAGTTTCTATCTTCGAATCTATGTTGACTCTGGTATTTTTATCCAATTTGGACTAATTTCCAGAGCCAACATTTATTCCCGTGCCCATAGATCTAGAAATAGAATCACCAATTTGGATAGTCACATTCCATTAATGGAAAAAGAATATGAATTTCAATTCTTGGATTTGGACTCAACCCGTGAATCAAAACTGACTCTCGAACCCAAAGTTGACTTTCCCGAGTCAGTATTGGTTCCTGAACCTATCATTCTTGAGCCTAAGTCAACCATTCCACTAAGTTACATTCTTTTGTTGGACATAGGTATAGACCATAATGACTCTGTGATACTTTTTCAAGACTGGTTATGTAAAGGTAGTAAGTTTCATGATAGGATCTTTCATGATCCTATTCATATTGGGGACTGTAAATTTGTAAATAGAAAAGAGGTCAATAAAGGTGGGTTCCGTGAACCACCACATTATCTTGATTGGGTAGCAACACTTGACCCAATCAGACCACCACGGAAGCACCACCATAAGGTAATAGTTTACTTCCTTTTCTTCTTTTTCATTCATCTATGCATTAATTCATACATTGAGGTTAATGCATGAGATAGTCGTGGGGGAGAGTTCTAATATAACTTAGGTTTTTTATTAAAAAAATTATTAACATTTTCTTTACTTTTAAAAAACTTTTTGAAATAGAAACAATATTTTGACATATTTTTTATACGAAATTAAGTCAATTTTAAGGAATAGGAGAATCATAATTAAGATTTCTTATACTTGATCAAAATAAGATTATTTGTTTGATTTTTAAGGTTTGGAAGAAAATTTAAAAAAATAATTTAATCTTGATTTTTACCTTGATGATATATGCATGCTTTAGACAGTTACACACTTAGGGTTCAAAAACAAAAATTCTTATGCCTTAAAAAAAAGAAAAAAAGGAAAACAATATATATAATATATAATATATCAAGAATCCTCTGATTAAGCTGGGTATTTGTGCCTCATAAAGCATAAGTATTCACACCTAAAAGAGGTTCATATAATAAAATTCTTAGTTTTGTGGCCTTGTTTGCTCGAGTCCTTAAGTCCTTAGGGGTGTTTTCTCACCCGGTGTCCTTGTACGCGTCGGAAAAAGAGGATTCGATTGCAAAATTCTTTTGATTGGATAGAAGATTACAACAGATCAGTCTTCCGATTACAAGGGAGGGAGGATGTTGAGTCTTGAATCCTCCCTTTGTTTAAGGCTGGGTTCTTCAAGTGGCGATGGAGAGTGAATCTTGTTCTCCGTTGATCGGATGAACGTTAAGATCTTCCGGGGCTCTTCTCTTCGGGTGGTTGACGGATTAACACAGCTCTGTCGACCAAAACTCTCAAAGAGATTGTCGGCAAAGGCTAACTTGAACACAGCAAGTTCTCTGAAGGGTTGAACTTTCTCTCTTTTCTCTCAGAGCTCTTTTCTCCCAAAAAAATCCGACCCCTTCTTCATAGCAACGGGGCTATTTATAGGGGTTTCAGGGGCGTACGTGCCTCCTAAAAACACTCCATAATGGGGGCTAACTTTCCCCGTTATGTGGGCCGTGATTGGCCCCGAAACCGGGACGGTTACAACTGAGACGCGGGTGTCAACCCACGCGCCTTGGAGCTGCTGAGACGCGGGTGTCGAGCCTCGCGCCTTGATGCTGATGAGACGCGGGTTTTGACCCTCGCGCCTTGGTACTGCTGAGACGCGGCCAAAATTAGCTTTGCGTCTAGAACTTGGAATTCTGCTTTTTAATGGCTTGTCTTTTAGCGATTTTTAGACAGCCTACATAACCCCCTCCAAAGTTTTCGACATTCCGCAGTTAAGTGGGACGGATTTCGAAATACTTTGGACTCTAGCTGAGCTCACCCTTGTGACTGGACTATCAATTCTCCGGGTTTGATCTTATCTGGAGTATGGTCTTCGTGAGTGTACTGTGGAACTCTTTGAAGCCACCAAAGTTGATCGTGTTGAGTGTCTAGATGCACATTCTAAACCTCCCCGATTGCTTTAAGTCTGTCGTGGGTGCACTTTAAGCCAGGAGTGGACGGTCGTCTGCTTGTGCCAGTATACTGTTGAACCGATTTGCAGAAGCAAGGACTGAATGCCAGTTCTTTTGGGACGCAGAGATAGCACTGCTTTTAAGGACGCGACTTCCTTTTGGGATGAAAACGCGACTATTATTCCATAAGGCAGACGCGATTTTTGTCTGGGTTGGAAGGATGTGAACTTCGAAAAGACGCATCTTTTTGGAGTGAAGCCGCGACTTTCTGGACGCAACTATGGTCGTGCTGAAGGGATGCGTCCATTGAAGAGGCGCGACTGTTGAGTGCGAATCCGTACCATGCCATGAGTGCACTGCCACGTGTCCTGTGGAGCCGACGGGACACCTTCTTTTTGGCGTGCGAACTTCATGCGTCAGCCTTCCATTGGACTTTGACACTCGTGCGGTCATTAAGGCCGACGGTTCTGATTAGTGAGCCATTAATTATGGGCATTATGGCTCGCCTATAAATAGGGCTTACTCCCTTCCTTAGCAGTCCCATACTTGGACTATTCTCTTTTAACAGCGAGTGCTCTGAGAGACTCCATCTTCTCCCTTCAAGGATTTTACCAGGGGCTTGCCTCCATGGATGAAGATGACCCAGAGCTTTCATGCTTCTGTTTGGTCTCTTCAGAAGATTACCACTGTCAAGTGATTTTAATAACAGAAAGCATCTCCTTGAGCAACTTTTATGTCCGCGCTTCGATGCAGAGAGTTCAACTCTTAATAGAGGCCTCTGCGGGTACGCCTTCTCGGTTTGCCATGACATTTTTAACCCAGCTAAGTTTGAATTCTAATATCTCTTAAAGAGATTCATCATCTGGATTTTCTCCTGAAGTCTTAGTTGGTGCGTTCCTCTTTTGGAAGTTGCGCCATTTGACTTAAACTTCTTTGGCGCGAGTATGGTATTCTTAGGTACCTGGCTGCAGGTTCTGCATATAGAACTCGCGTCTTGAGGTTGTCGACTTAGGGGAATCTCAACTCAGACTGGAGGTCTCAGGCCTGAATCTTGCAACTCCTGTTCATCCAACAGGGAGACGGCAATTTTCGCGTCTGATTCTCTTTGCCTCTTGCATCTTAGACATGGATGTAGAACTAGATCGCGTTCAAATTCCGTGTATATCACAGCTTTGATTCGCGTCTGTTTCTGTCGCCGCAGAAGTTTGGTTCGCTGCGCGGGTCATTCCTGCGTCTGAAGTCCTCAGCAATAGCTGCATCTGTCACTTAATTTTTCTGTTGAAGTACACTAATCTTCAGATCTTCTAATTTTTGTTTGCTTCATGCAGGTAAGCATGATCATCCTTTTTTATGTTTGCCGGGCCCCTGGGAGAATATTTCGGCCAGCGAACTTGTTCGATGTTCGTCCACAAGGGAAGAAATCATGGTCCCCGTCGTCCGCAAGGGCAGAAATCATGGTCCCTGACGGGGACTTAACCCTCGCCAAGATCTCTTTGGATGCGATGCACCAGTCATGCTTGCTGGCATGGCATGGTGGATATAGTGGTGGGTAGCATCCCCTGTGAGGTCTCAAAACCTCCTCTCTTACCCAGAAGTGACATCGAGGAAAACTCCATGCCTACTGACTGACCTTCTGGTGGAAGAGATGTTCATCAACGAAGGATCATACCCCCACTTCGGATGGTCAGGTGGAATTAGAAGACTCTGCTGCCTTTCGACCTCAAGAAACACCATTGTTCTCGATCAACCAGGGACTTCTTCGATGTTTACATCATGCATCGTGGTGCAACCAGCTTTTGATCGTTGCCACAATGTCCGATCCTATTTTGGTGCCCTTCCAAACATCCTGTACTTGGAATTGTATGCAGCTTTGAGGAGTGAGTTCAACCTCTGAGAGAGAGGGACTTCTTTGTGTACTCCTTAACTGTAACACTCAATCTCATTGTATAAGAGAGCATTTTGTATCACTTTCATATGCCTGGATATAAATAAAAGTGACACCTTTCTTTTTGTCTCTTCTATTGTCTTGAACTCTCTCGTTTCTTTTTAGTCAGACGCATAGAAGCAAAGAATCTTTGGCTTGTCAAAACTATGATGAAAATTTTAACAAGTCAAATTTTGTGGAGAAAAGATCCTATTGCAGGAACCCCACAATGCTGTCAGAGGTGTGATATTAACTTGACAGAAATAAGATAATTTTGGTGGGCCTGCCACTTTATAAAAAGAAAGTGACAGGTCGAATTGGTACCCCCAGGGAAGATGAGCTTTTATCAAAGGTTTAAGCTCAACTGGAGAGTTGATGAAAACACTGTTAACGGTGTAATGTTAACCTAACAATGTTTTTTAAGTAGACTTGTTGTTCTGTTAAGGAGAACAACAAGTGAGACTAGGCTCGCGGGGAGTCTAGGAATGTCTCTACTGTTAGAGGTGTGATATTAACTTAACGGGTTGAATGTAGTCTTGTCATGAGTGTAATGTTAACTTGACAAGAATGTAAGTCAGAGGTGTGATATTAACTTGACTCAAAAGCTTTTCAGTTTTATTTGGGAAAACTAAAAGTGTCACTGTCATAGGTGTAATATTTAACTTGACAATGAGGATAATGCTAGAGGTGTAATTTTGAACTTAGCATTAGTCATCTCAACTTCAGTGAGGAAGTCCGAGGAAAAGTCATGGCCGTAAGTGTATTGTTGAACTTGGCGGTGACCTGGATGCTAGAGGTGTAGTGTTAAGCTTAGCATCGTTCATTTCAGCTTCGATATGGAAGTCTGAAGGAAGGTGACTGTCAGAGGTGTGATGTTAACTTGACAGAAACTCGATGTACTGTTTAGAAGTATAATGTTAACTTAACAGTAACTTGTCAGAGGTGTGGTATTAACTTGATAGAAGTTGATTTGCGATATGAGCAATTTGAGGACCTGTCATTCTATTGATGAGAATTGGCAAGTGGAGTTTAAAAAATGTCAGAGGTATAGTGTTAACTTGACAAATTTGGATTTGCGATATGAACAATTTTGAAGACTTGCCATTCTATTAATGAGAATTGGCGAGTGAAGTTTGAAGTGCCAGAGGTATAGTGTTAACTTGGCAACGACTGTATTTCGTAGACCTACCATTCTGTGGATGAGAATTGGTAAGGGATTTTGGAGGGGAGAGTGGAGTCAAGTCCACTTAGGATTTTTAGCAAACCCTCAGCTATCAACGGATTTGAGGTGCCTTTACCAACTACCGTTTGAGTTGGTCTAGCCATGCTATTCCCCTCAGCATGATAAGTTGTCGAAGATTTATGTTGGGCTTAGAAGCCAACATTTTCCTCTATCCTTAGCCGTTGGAGGCGTCGGATCAAATGGGAAAATGTCCCTTAGGATTTTTAGCAAATTCTCAGCTGTCAACGGGTTTAATATGCCTCTACCAACTACCGTTTGAGTTGGGCTAGCCATGCTATTCCCCTCAGCATGATGAGTTGTCGAAGGCTTATGTTGGGCTTAAAAGCCAACATTTTCCTCTATCCTTAGCCGTCGGATGTTAATGAAGAAGCTCTTCTTGTTTTGATCAGAGGTGTACTTTTAACTTGATCGGAGGAGAAGTACTATTAAGGATAGTACTTCTTCAAGAATCTTCCATTGATCGGCATCATGAGTGTATCGCCAATTGAAGTTATGAGGCGATACGATCCATTTGAGTAGACTGGCTCTACTACAAATGGTCCTTCCCATTTGGGCTGGAATTTTCCTTTCGTCTTGTGCGTCATCACCATGGGTCTTCTTACAGCTAAGACAAGGTCGCCTTTCTTGAAAGTTCGCACTTTAACTTTCTTGTTGAAGGCTCTGGTAATTCGAGCTTGGTAAAGCTCGATTTGTTGTTGGGCCTGCAGACGTTTGTCATCTAAGGCTTTCAATTCTTGGAGTCGCTGTCGATGCTTCTCCTCATTCGTCATCTCTGCTGTCAGGGCAACGCGTAGAGATGGAATTTGGATTTCCAAAGAAAGCACGGCTTCACACCCGTATACCAAAGAAAATGGTGTAGCTTTGGTTGGGGTTCGGACAGTTGTGCGATAAGCCCATAAGCATTCACCCAGCTTGTCGTCCCAGTCGCGTTGACTTTTCGAGACGAATTTCTTAAGAAGCTTGCCAACGGTCTTGTTGAAAGCTTCTGCGAGACCATTAGTGGCGGGGTAGTATGCTGTTGAGGACACACTCTGGATTCTGAACTTGGCGCAGAATCTCTGGAAAGCCTGGCTGATGAACTGGGGTCCGTTGTCGTGGACAATTCGCCGAGGTACCCCAAAACGGTAAATGACGTGATGTTTCACGAACTTGATCACATCAGATGACTTCACCTCCTTCAAAGGAACGGCCTCAGCCCATTTGGAGAAGTAATCGGTTATTGCCAAAATAAACCGATGTCCTTTTGATGATGGAGGGCTGATAGGGCCAACCACATCCATCCTCCACATTTCAAATGGCCAAGTAGAAGTCGTGGAGTGAAGGTAGCTTGGTGCTTGATGGATGAAATCGCCATGTACTTGGCAGGCGTGACATTTTTTGGCATAGGTGATGGCATCGACAATCATCTTGGGCCAATAATATCCCAACCTTTGGAGTCGGTATGCAAGTTTTGGGCCAGGTTGATGGGCTCCACACATGCCGTCATGGGCTTCTTTCAATACCTCCTGTGCCTCCTTTTGTGAAAGGCAGCGAAGCAAGATCCCGTCATGCGATCGACGATACAGTGTTCATGTAATCGCATTATAGTAGAATTTAGGGGCTTTTCTTCGAATGGCAGCCGCTTCCTTGGTGTCCTCAGGCAAGATGCCATACAGGACATAATCGATGTAAGGGAATCGCCAGTCTCTGGGCTTTAGGCCGGCCGACGATTCCAGCGCTTCTTTGTTTTGAGAATCTCCTGTTGGCTCCTGGTAATCCTCAGGAGCAATTCTCGGGCAATACAGATCGTGGCTGTAGACAATTACCTTCTTTGCTGCTCCAGCTGGAAGAGCTAAAGAGGCAGCGAGGGATGCCAGTGCATCTGCATGCGCATTTTGCTTGCGCGGTACATGGTCGATGTAGAAGTTTGTAAACTTCCCAGCCATGTGGACGGTTGCATTGTAATAGGGTACTAGGTCTTCATGTCTGACTTCGTACTCCCCGCGAACCTGGCTAACGATGAGTTTGGAGTCACCATATGCCTCGAGATTTCTAACGCCAATCTCATCGGAAAGCTGCATCCCAATCAAAAGAGCATTGTACTCTGCCACATTGTTGGAACACGGCTAAGTTAATGAGACAGCTCGAGGAATCACATAGTTCTATGGGGAGACGAGTACTACTCCTACTCCTACCACTATGTGTCCTTTTGGTCTTGTTCTTGATGCACCATCAAAGAAAAGTTGCGACACCTGTCTTTCAAAGGATGTCTGGGTCTGGCAGGCTTCAGCGACCTCATCTGGGAGATCGTCGTAAAGTTTGGTTGCCCTCGGATCTGGATGCTCAGCCAGGAAATCCGCCACCGCTTGTCCTTTAATAGCCTTCTGTGGTAAAAAGTGCATCTCATAACAATATGGCCCATTTTGCCAGTCGGCCATTTAGCGATGAAGGCTTTGTCATGAGTAACCTCAAGGGGTTGACTTTTGATATGACATTTATGGTTTGGCCTGCCAGATAGTGTCGCATTTTCTGAATGGCGAACACCAGTGCCAAACATTCCTTCTCGATCGGGTTGTACCGATGTTCGGCTCCGATCATTGTTCTACTCAGATAGTAGATCGCTTGCTCTCGTCCTTGATCATCATTCTGAGCTAGTAGAGCTCCCAAAGAATGATCCATTGCTCGGACGTATACCAGGAAAGGTTTTCCGGATATCGGGGCTGCAAGGACTGGTGGTTGCGTGAGGTATTGCTTGATTTCCTAAAATGCTTGTTGGCAAGCGTCGTCCCAAATGAACGAAACACCCTTCTTCATTAGTTTAGCAAAGGGTTGGCATCTTCCGGAGAGATTTGAGATAAATCTGCGGATGTACGCCAATCGTCCTTGCAATCCCCTGAGTTCCTTGAGATTCCTCGGAGATTGCATCTCCTGGATAGCGCGAATCTTTTCCGGATCTAAATGAATTCCTGTGGAAGTCACTACAAGCCCTAGGAACTTACCGCTGGCCACCCCCAGGAAGGATTTGGTAGGGTTCATCTTCAATTGATGAGCCCGCATGATACCAAGGACAACCTTTAGATCAGTGATATGATCACCTTTAGCGCGGCTTTTTACCGCAATGTCATCAACATAGCATTCCACTGTTTTGCGCATTTGCTAATGGAAAATGGCATTCATGGCCCTTTGATATGTTGCCTCTGCATTCTTCAATCCGAAGGGCATGACGGTGTAGCAGTAGACCCCTAGTGGTGTTCTGAAGGAGGTGTGCTTTTCGTCATCAGGATACATTTTGATTTGATTATATCCTGAGAATCCGTCCATGAAGGACATTCGTTCGAATCCACATGTATTGTCAATCATGACATCTGTGATTGGCAGTGGGAATTCGTCCTTGGGACAGGCCTCGTTCACATCACGAAAATTGATGCAGATTCGGATCTTTCCGTTCTTCTTAGCAACGGGGACGATGTTGGCTACCCAGTCGGGATGTTGTTCTTCCCTGATGAAGCCAGAATCTATAAGCTTTCTGACTTCTGATTGAATTGCCTCCATTATCTCTGGGCGGAATCAGGCTTTACGTCCGAATTGATGTTGAGGCGGTGCATAGCCACTTCGGGATCAAGTCCGGGCATGTCTTCGTAATTCCAGGCGAAGACGTCTATATACTCTTGTACAAGAGATATTAGATCCCTTTTCTCCGAAGGTGATAGGCCGTCACTTATGAAGATGGGCTTAGGATTAGCCTCATTCCTAGGATTGATCTAAACAATCTTATCTTCTGTGGGTGGCTCTCGCTGTTCAAAGCGGGTATCCCAGAGAGTATTTAAATGTTTGATCCAAGGATCCGTATCGGACTGGATCATTTCTTCATCTCCGTCTTCTAGGAGGCTTGTTGAAACCATATTCACTGAAAGTTCTCTGAAGATGTTGCCGACACTAGCATCTGACTCCCACGAGGACGTGCCCGATGAGTAATCATGGCCCAATGTCTCTTCAGAGTCAGAGGCTAATGGGATCGGAGTTAACACATAGCCCAGCCCCCTGCGAGTCTGATGATAATAATCAGGTGCTTTCCCTTTCGGCACAAAGGATTGAAGTAGCGTTCTCCTTCCTTTGCCGAAGTTCAACCCGAGTCTGCTGGTTAGGTCATACCCCATGTTTTTCACCATTCTGAGTGCCTTTGGCTCATAATGACCGAACTGAGGGGATTCCTGCTCGCCTTCTGATTCTTCATGAGTCATTGGGTCGGATTCAATTCGTCCGAAAAGAATTGGTCTTTGGCCTTTCTTTCTCGCTGGAACCATGAATATTGATTCTTGTGCATCGCTGACATTTCGACGTGTTCCGAAGGACGATTTCACCGGTATATGCAATGATGTCAAAGCATCCATTGCTGACCAGAGATCGTCATCCACGTCGGTACTAGTGTCTGACGGCATTGAATCAGAAGCAAACACAGAAAAATACGCCAGATCTAAATCTTCATTAATATACCATCCGCCTACATCATCGGCGGAGGTATTATCAACATCGGGCTTATTAATGTCCGTTACAGGTGGATCTAGCTCCCACACACACTCATCTTCCTCCAGCTCGGTGTCGGCTTCATTGCCAGAGTCTGGTTCCTCTGGTTGCGGGATTTCATCTGCTTCCACAGAGTCTTGGTACAGGAGGGAATCTTTGAAATAATTCTCGACTCCCTTGAACGGATGCCTTTCGGCAATCAACGTTCGCACCTTTCCACTCCCGTCAATGTATTTCATGACCTGGTGGAGGGTAGAGGGAACGATAGAATTGCGATGAATCCAAGGTCTTCCCAGCAGTAGATTGTAGGAAGTGTTAGCGTCGATGACGTAGCATGTCACTTCCGACTTCAGATCTCCGATCTGGCATTTGAGCTTAACCTTCCCCATTGGACGGGTACTATTGGCATTGAACCCGTAAATAGTAGTCTGGGTGGCGCTCAAACGGTGAGTAGGAATCCTGAGATGTTGCATGACCCGGCGAGGCATAATGCTCAATGCAGACCCGGGATCTACCTGAATGCGTTCACCTCAGATGATCCAATATACCCTGTGAAGTAAAGGGGTCGATTATGCTTCCCTTTGACTTGCATATCATCTGCCGTGAAGGTGATGCAGGGAATATTTTGGGAGGCGTGGAGGCAATCCTCTACATCTTCCTCCTTTGATAGTTGGGTCATGAAGACCTCAGCATTAGCTAGAGTTTCTTGTAGAGCTTCTCTGGTCGACTTTGATAACCTGAGAAGCTCATAAAGCGTAATCTGCGCCGGGATGTTGGCTAATTGAGCCAGGACATCAAAGCGGTAAGGTGCTGTGGATCCTTCCGCTATGTCTTTTGAAAGAACTCGAGAAAACCGAAGTTCTTTCTGTTTCTCCCCGGGTTGCTTCGTGGAGGGCTTGGCTAGCTCTGCAGTGGCTCTTGGAGGAGTTACCGCCACTTCGCCATACTTTTTCAAATATGGCTGCCCCGAACGGGTTTCTGCCACCAGCCGACTAGGTTCTGCGGCTATAACTATTGTCTCCTCTCCTGAGTCGGTTAGCGAGGGAATATTAGTTTCCGCTTCTCGAGGAGAGGCACACACCACGTTACAGGATGAAGCCTTTGCTTTGCATTTGGACTTCCTGTTAGTCACAGTAGTCCATTGCTGGCCATCAACAAGGTCGGGATGAACCCACCTGACTTCTCCTTGAGGTGTGGGAACAGGTACCAGGCCCTTTTCTTACTGCTGGTGAGGGTCTGTGTTGACCATCCTCAGCTCTCCTCTTGAGATAGGGACTACTCCAGAGGGTGTTGGAGGTTGCCTTCCAAACTGGAGGAATGACGTCATATTGGCGGAGTTTTAATACCTCCGTGTCAATCAGAGCCTGAAGGATGTCCTTGAAGACATAACAGCTCTTGGTGGGGTGTCCCAACATCCTGTGATACATGCAGTAGTTGGGATTATCGGTTTTACCGACTTCCTCGGGGCGCCTAGCTTCAGGAAGCTTCAGTCGATTGCTCTTATTGAGTAATTTGAAGAGCGAGTCGACATGTTCATCCTTGAAGGAATACTGCTTGTTGGCCCGTGGTTGGCTTGAAGAGCCACTTCCCTTGACCGGTTGAGGTTTGACAGGGGACTTGGTCTCTGCTGCCAAGTTGTCCTCCCTTCTTGTTTGGATGGATGTGTTTGGCGCGCGCCTTGATGACCTCTCAGGTCTGGGTTTGCCTTCTTCCGCTCTGACGCGGGCGACAATCTCCTTAGCCTGTTCACCTTGTTGGACCAATTGCTTCCAGGTGCGGCTTTCAGCAACTCCTATTTGAGCAAGGAGCGAGGTTTGGAGATTGTGGTGGCATGTTTCCACCAGGGTAACCTGGGTCATACCGCTCGGACATCGGAGTGCCACGTTCCGAAATCTTTCCATGAAAGATTTGACGGACTCTCCCTTTCGCTGTTTAGTAGCCAAAAGGGTGGGCATTGTGACTTCCGAGTCATCTTCGAAGAAGCGCATTAAGAAAAGCTTCTCCAAATCACCCCAGTTCTTGATGAAGCCTTCTGGGAGCTTCATGAACCATTCAAAGGCGAGCCCTTTCAGGGTGCCAATGAATAAGCGTGCCAGGATAGCATCGTTTTCTACCACATTCCCTGTTTGGGATTAAAGTAGTAGATATGCTGGTTAGGTGAACCTTTCCCATCAAATGCTTGGAGGGTTGGAGCCTTGAACTTGGGTGGGTACGGAACCAGGTCCCACTCGGCTGGATATGGTCGGACCACTCCTACTTCTTGGAGGCCTTTCCGGTTGGTAAGGGCTTCAAGACGTTGCTCCAACTGATTCATTCTTTTAGAATGAACCTTTCCCTGGTTTTGGTCGTTCTTTTCCTGCGACGAGAATTTAGACGAACCAGAGGTGGGTTGCTCTTTCTTCTCGAAGTGTTCGGAAGATGAGCTTTCTCCCTCTTTTCGTTTGCCTTTAGACGTCTTAGAGGAGGCTCTGTTGGTTGACTTCCTCTTGTCTTCGAGCAACTGTGCGAGCATCTTCTTGAGGGAGTCGATAGATTCTTGCTGAGCACAAATCATCTCGAGTTGTTCCTTCTGGACCTAGGCTTGCAGCTCCAAGCGTTTAGCGGTCTCCTCAGGAGTGCTTGTCATGTATGTGAAGGCCTCTTTCTCTATAGAAGAGTTTGAAGCCTGCGACTCTGCAATGGCTGAGTGCGAGTCATTAATCTCAATGCCCCGGGCTAGGGCATTGTAGTTGATCGGGGGAATGGCCCCGGTCCGGGTGCGAGTGTGTCGGTACACTCCTTCCGGTTCAGAGTCAGACTCGTCGGAGCTGACTACAGGCTGTTTTGCCCTGCTCCTGCTTGTCATATTTGCAGTGAGCTCTGGATACTCAGTGTCAGAGAAGATCCTCCGCCTGTGAGAGCGTCTTCTTTTGGCTGATGGGGGAATCAGGGTCAGCTGTCTAACTAAAGACTGCTGGTTCACGCCTGAACCGCAACGGCACACAGAGAGCATAGAGATGAGCCGTTGGCAGCAACATGATGAAGTGGTTTGATTAGCACTTCTTTTCTTTGTTAAGTAATCTCTTAGATCCATGGGAAGAGGATCGAAGAGATTAGCCTCACAACTTCGAGGGCGGAAGGCATCCTTGCGCTGTACCGCTTGGACGCAGGATTCAGAGACGCGGTTCTCGCGTCGCAGCTTTAGGACACGTGTCTGGCGTCTCTGCTGAGAAGAGACGCAGCTGTCACGTTGTTGCTTGGTGCGTCGGGGCAGGGACGCTTGAGAGAGAGTGGGCTGCTGGGCCTGCGCCTAAGGGGGCGTGCCTCTTGTACTTGACGAGGCGCGCAAGCTTTGTCTTGGTGTCTGGTGAGTAGGGCTTCAGAGGAACTAATTTGGGGAGTCTCGCATTTGGGCCGCCAAACGCGGACTTCGCGTGCTGGATGCGGCGCAGCCAAGACGCCAGTTTGAACCTTGCATCCTGCCTCAGTTGGACGATCAGAAGTTCCAACTTGCAGCTGACGCGCACGCCTCCTCTGTCGGTGTTCAGCGTTTCGGCTGCGTCGTGGAGGTGGAGAGAAACCAACGACGACCTGGTGCTGAGGGAGAGGGTGAACTAGCTGGACACCAGAGGGCTTGACCACACGGGTCTCCTGAGAGACGTTGGCGCGTGTGTCTCGTATGGCGCGGTTGGCCGCGACACCCTTTTCAGTAGCTGCGCCTGAGGTCACGCGGGTCTCCTGAGAGACGTTGGCGCGTGTGTCACGTTTGGCGCGGTTGGCCGCGACACCCTTCACAGCAGCCGCGCCTGAGAGAGTCTCAGAGCGGGTTTCAGGGCAAGTCCCCGTAGAGACTGTAGGCTGTCCAAAAGTTACTGGAGGACAAGCCATTGAAAAGCAAAGTTTCAAGCTCTAGACGCGAGGGACTATCACCCGCGTCTCGGCATCAAGACGCGAGGGACTATTACCCGCGTCTCAGCATCAAGGCGCGTTGGCTCGACACCCGCGTCTCAGCTGTTGGCCCAAAGGCCATTATCCCAGTTATTTTGATAATAACAAAACATATTTAGTTATGTATTTAATAATTTTGTTTAAAAGGATTTCAGGTTCAAGAACAGGTTTTGACGACTCCACTTAAAGACTCACACGTTTGGAGTTCGCCCAAGATTTGCATTCCCAAGCTAAAGCACAATAGGAAGCTTCGGAATAAGATATTGAAGAAAAGAACGAGTCAAGACTTCGAAGAAAAAGAACTAGCATAGACTATGAAGAAAACAAGATTTGTATTTTTATTTTGTTTTAGATATTTTGTCAAAACTAGATATTAGAAGTAGAGCTATGGGATTATCACACACACACACACCTTTTTAGTTAGGTTCATGGCTTCAAAAAGATTTTCAATTTCCATTTTCTAACTTAGATTTAAAGTGAACATGTTTGGAAATAAACTTTTTAGAAAGATAATAGTTTTGGAAAAACATTTTTATGGAAAAACAAGTTTTTATCAAAAGGATTTTTATCAAACTATTTTAACATGATAGAAGTATGACATATGCTCATACTCTATATTTTTACAAGTTCCAAAAATTTTACCCAAGACCTAAAACCAAAAACCCCAAAATTTCTGGTTCTGGAAGTTCTGATATTTCAGAACTCACAGTAACCGGTCGACCGACCCGGTCGACCGATGTGCACAAACTGTGCATGTCTATATCAGTCGACCGGTCCGGTCGACCGAGGCACATTTGCGTTCACAGGATTTTTCGGTCGACCGACCCGGTCGACCGCAGAGCCCCAACGGTCAGATTTTTGACCGTTGGCAGTCGACCGACCCGGTCGACCGGACACTGTCAGATTTTCTGACAGTTCCAATAGCTATTTTTTCTGGCTGATTCTCTTTGGGATTTGATACCAACGATTTTGTGAGGCTGTTTTTGACCCCTATAAATAGAGGGTCACCTCATATTGATAAGACATCTATTGAAAAGTAATTCCAAAAGATTTCACAAGAGCTTTACAAAGAATTTCAATTCTCTTCTTTTACAAAAGATTTTTCAAAGCCTAAATTCCCAACACCCAACTTGTAGCCTATTCCTCTACCTTCTCTCTAGTTTTTGCATACCACAATCCCAAGCTCTACATCTATATCATTGGTTCTAGGATTGTGCAAGTGAGCTATTTTGATCAAGTGTGATCACCTTTCTTATTGAGTGAAGTTGTAGAGGCATCGGCCTCAAGGGAGCTAGTGAGCTTCGGGTGGTGTTGCGGCATCACAAGTGTAGGGACAAGTGTGTCCTTATATTGGCGATCCGGTGGGATCAACGATAGTAGTGCAAATCCTTCAAGTGTGAAGGCGGGGACGTAGAGCGTGGCTCGAACCTCGGAAACACATCCTTGCGTTTGCGTTTGCTCGAATTTTCTCTCAACTCTACTCCTTTTAATTCTTGCACCTTTATTGTTCTATTTATTGCAAGTCTATATTTGTGCTATTTGTGTGTTAAATTTTTTTAATTCCGCATTATTACCATAATTCATATAGCCATCACCTATTCACCCCCCCTCTAGGTGATTTCAATTGGTATCAGAGCCTAACCCTACAACTTAGGTTTAACCACCTTAGGGAGATCCATATTTGGCTATATACATTTTTGTTGCATTTATATTTGCTCGTGCATTCATGGCATCCATGGACTTCTCTAGCATTAAATCCCCACCCAAGTTTGATGGTTTAAACTTCCCCATTTGGAAGGTGAAAATGAATCTCTTCCTTAAATCCCTAGGAGTTAGGGTAGCTAGGGCTATAACCAAAGATTTTATTGAACCCACTAGTGATGAGAGCACATGGTCCGAGGATACTTCCAAAGACTATGAGGCTAATGCTAGGGCACAATATGCTTTGACCCAAGCATTAAATGAGGATGACCTTGCACGCATAATTAATTGTAAATCCGCATTTGAGGTTTGGAACATACTTATTGTGACTCATGAGGGAACGTCACAAGTCAAAAGAGCTAAGGTTGACTTGCTACATTCTCAATATGAGAATTTTTATATGTTTGATAATGAGAGCATTGATGATATGCTCACCCGTTTTACAAAAATAACTAATGCTCTTTCTTCCTTAGGCGACAAGATTGATAATGATCAAAAGATAAGGAAGGTGATTAGAGCTCTTCCCAAAGCTTGGGAAGTCAAGGCGACCACACTCAAGGAGCTCAACGACAAAGAGGAGATGGACTTCTCCGGCTTTATCGGAAATCTCAAGACGCATGAGATGGAGATGAAAGTTAGAGAAGAGAGGGAGGCACCAAAGAAGAAGACGATTGCCTTCAAAGCCACTCCTACTATCATTGAGGAAGACGACTCATCCGAAGATTGCGATGAGGACTTCGCCATGCTCATCCGGAAGGTGGGCAAGATGTTTTACAAGAAGGGACGGCAAAGTAACTTCCGAAGGGGGAAGCCTCAAGGAAGGTACGAGAAGAAAAGAGAAGAACCCGGTCCTTGCTTTCATTGCAAGAAGATCGGTCACCTCATAGCCGATTGCCCCGCTCTCCAAGCAACCACCTCCAAGCACGGGAAGAAGAAGAAAGCCTTGGCCGCTACATGGGATGACTCGGAGTCAGAATCCGAAGAGGAGCACGACGCCGCCAACATGTGCTTTATGGCACAAGGTGAGGATTCATCTAAGGTATGTCTAGAAACTTCCATTGATGATGATGATCTCACAATGGATGAACTTGCTCAATTTTTTGAAGAATTGCAACATAGGTATGAGATTTCACATTCTCATAATAAGAAACTGAAAAAGGAAAATGATGTTTTGAAAAACAAACTTGAAATTTGTTTAAAAGAGAAAAATGAGTTATCTAGTTCTTTTGAAAAATTGAAAAATGATTTTGATAAGTATAAGGTAGCTAATAAAGGAAAACCCCCATTATTTCTAGTAATAAAAATATTTTTGTGGAAATTCAAAAACGTGTTGATTCTTTAGATAACACTTTAAAGAAATGTGCATTTGATTTTAACAAGCTTGCATCTAAATTCCTAAGGGAGTAGCCCAAGGGAAACATGTTCATCATAAACATGCTACACATAAACATGCACACACACATAACCATGCTTTTATGTACAATAGTGGTAGAATTTTTATTTGCACGTATTGTGGCCGCAAAGGCCATTTAGAAAAGTTTTGTTATGCTAAGAACAATGTTAAGAATAAATTTGTTTGGGTTCGCCCCGGATCTAACCCCAAAGGACCCACTAAGATTTGGGTACCAAAAGAGCCACCGAATTTAAATGATACAGGTATAGGTGGATCTACACCCTCCAAGACTTAGGAGGAGGTGGTGCCCGGGTGGTTGATGCATCGGAGCTTAAAGAACAAATCGTGCATGCATCACTATCGTGGAGGCACCTATTTTGGAGATTGCCCTTCAATTGGTAACATCTCCATTTAAAAGTTTTTGATTTTTAGTCATGTATACATATGTATAGAATTGATAGTTTGCTTTTGTACTCTATTGATATATGCTTGTATAGAACTACTTTTCTATCATATTGTATATGTGCCTTGTGTTAACTTCTATATCTTTTGTTTCATGCCTTGTTTATTGTATGTCCACATGAATAGTTTATAATTTGTGATTATATACTTGTATACATATACACATTATTTTCATAAATAAAAATAAACATTTGCAAAATTTCCTATTTAAACAAACACCTTAAAGATGGCAATTGCGCACCTCAACTCATTCAAGAGGAATCAAGAGGATGAAGTTCAGAACCCGTCACTGGGTATTCGGCTTCAACATCTTTAAAATCTTTGTTTAAATGTGAAAATAAAATTAAAAAGGGATTGCATGAATTTTGATAACTTAATGAAGATTTAAAACCTGTTGGTGTATTCCTATATGTTTAATATGTCATACCTATTTTGACTACAAATTTCTTTAAAATTTTTTTTTGGGCCAGATGCTGTTAACAGATTTCAGGCAAAGCCGGTCGACCGACCTATAAAGCCCCGGTCGACCGACTCTGCCTGAGAAGAAAATTTTTTATTTCTTTTCTGTTAACGGTCGACCGACCATAGTCCCGGTCGACCGCTGCAGACCTGCAGAACTCTCGGGATAATTCGGTCGACCGCTCAAGTTTACAGAGCTCTCGGGTTGTTTCGGTCGACCGGACCGGTCGACCGATAGTCGTATTCTGCCCTAAAATTGGTATTTATTTCCACTTTTCTCTCTCTCTCTCTCTCTCACTTTTCTCAGCGCGACCGGAGACCCATCTTCCCTCCAAAAATTTCCATCTCTCTAATCTCTCAACCGATCTCAAATTAACTTAAAACCCACTTCCAATTCCTTCTTCTAGTGCCTGATCTTCCGTTTCAACTCAATCCAACCGCACGATTTGGAGAAAATCGGATCTTTCTGATTAGGGTTTGAGTTCTTCACTGTTAAGGTAAAAACTTTCTTTTTCTCTCTGATCTTCACTTTCAGCTTTGTAATCTTCCATCTATTGTCAATATATTAGGTTACTTAGCTATCTAGATCGTGCCCTAACAGTGTTTATACCTAAAAATTCCATTTTTCATCATGCCGAAACGATCCCGAACTGAAAAGGGAAAGGCTGTTGCTCAACCTTCCTCTCAAGCTCCTAGACCCATTCGGCCCTTCATAAATGATCTTGCTGCTGATCGGTACTCCCATCTTTCCACGAGGAACATTAACTCGGGAAGATTTGTTGTTATTCAAGATTTCGAACACTTGAATATTCCCCACATTCTGCAGTCCAACAATTTAGTTGAATTTTTGACCATCAAGGAGCAAGTTTACACATCTCTTGTTCCTTATTTTTATGCTAATTTCGAATTTGATGGTAATCGTATCACCTCCAGGGTTTTAGGTAGAGACATCGACATTTCTATTGGTCGATTTCCTAGGATTCTGCATCTCTCCACTGGTGGAGCGGATGTGTATACCCATAACCTGCATGACTTTGAATTTCCGGAGGGTGAGTCTTCGCTCACCGCATCCACTCTAATCCACGGGGATAACAACCCCGGCTTGGTTAGAAATGAGGTTGTGAGTAGGTACACTCTCCAAGCCCAAGTCCTGGCCAAAATTATTTTCTTCAACATTGTCCCCAAACATGGTGAGTATAGCCACGCTAGGGGTTCCGTACCATTGATTATCTATTGCCTTCTTCGAGGCATTAAGATAAACTTTCCTAGAGTTATAGCTTCTCACATGGCTTCAGATCAGATTCGTACTGCGGGTAGGAGCTTGCCCTACGGCATGCTAATTACCCATCTTCTTAGGGCTCTTGATTTTGATCTATCTGGTGAAAGTCCCTCCAATCCCTTGACCAACATCAACGGAGTTGTCCTGAAGATGATGGAAGCCCAGCTGCGTAGACACGCTCCTGTGCAACCACATATTCCTCCTGCTGGTCCTGGCTCATCATCTGCACCAGGATCTTCTTCCTCTTCAGCCCCTGTTTTTCCTCCTGAGTTTCAGGCCCTTCTCTCTTCGGAGGTCCGCTCTCAGATCGAGGCGCACCAGGCCTGGGTCGAGAAGCGCGACGCAGTATTCGTGCGGAGATGGATGCTCGTGCCATTCAGGATGCTGCTTTTCGGGCGGAGATCCGAAACGACATGTCATATTTTGCTGAGTCCATGAGATTCGTGGACGTTCAGTTTCAGGCTCTTTTCACAAAATTTGACATGCTCGTTCCTGACCGTACTCCGATTGCTTGTCGACTCCCAGTCACCGGTCCTCCATTCCCTCCCAGAGCTCGTTCTTCTGTTCCACCACCGCGCACCAGAGTAGATGGCATGGATCCAGAGGAGATTGCTTCTTCCTCAGGGGAAGAAGATGGTGGTGACAAGAAGATGGCTGAGGGCTCTGCTGCACAGAGCTCATCTGAGCATGCTGACGACGAGGAGGACGAGGATGCTGGAGATGATGATGCTGCTGCTGAGTGACCTCCCCTTTTGATGATGTCAAAAAGGGGGAGAGTTATTTGGGGAGAGTTATCTTGTAGTATTTGTGTTTGGATATTTTGTGATGTAGTACTTTATTTGTGTTTGGATATTTTGTGATGTAGTACTTTATTTGTTGTTTGGACATGTAGTATTTGTGTTTGGATATTTTGTGATGTAGTACTTTATTTGTTGTTTGGACATGTAGTATTTGTGTTTGGATATTTTGTGATGTAGTACTTTATTTGTTGTTTGGACATGTAGTATTTACTTTTATTTTGCTTTGGACATGTATTTTTAATATGTGTTGTGGAGATGGACATGGTTATCTTTTGTTTTTATGTATCTCTTATCTATGTCATGTATGAACTCATTTCCTTCATCTATTCTATGATATGAGTATTTGGTATTATTTGTTGGCATGGAAATAAGGTGTTTACCATTTACATATGTTTTCCTATATATGCATGTGTTGAGGGGGAGCTTCATTTGAAGTCTCTACCCAAAATATTTTGTGATAACTACATATGTTTTGCCATCATCAAAAAGGGGAGATTGTTGGCCCAAAGGCCATTATCCCAGTTATTTTGATGATAACAAAACATATTTAGTTATGTATTTAATAATTTTGTTTAAAAGGATTTCAGGTTCAAGAACAGGTTTTGACGACTCCACTTAAAGACTCACACGTTTGGAGTTCGCCCAAGATTTGCATTCCCAAGCTAAAGCACAATAGGAAGCTTCGGAATAAGATATTGAAGAAAAGAACGAGTCAAGACTTCGAAGAAAAAGAACTAGCATAGACTATGAAGAAAACAAGATTTGTATTTTTATTTTTGTTTTAGATATTTTGTCAAAACTAGATATTAGAAGTAGAGCTATGGGATTATCACACACACACACACCTTTTTAGTTAGGTTCATGGCTTCAAAAAGATTTTCAATTTCCATTTTCTAACTTAGATTTAAAGTGAACATGTTTGGAAATATACTTTTTAGAAAGATAAAAGTTTTGGAAAAACATTTTTATGGAAAAACAAGTTTTTATCAAAAGGATTTTTATCAAACTATTTTAACATGATAGAAGTATGACATATGCTCATACTCTATGTTTTTTACAAGTTCCAAAAATTTTACCCAAGACCTAAAACCAAAAACCCCAAAATTTCTGGTTCTGGAAGTTCTGATATTTCAGAACTCACAGTAACTGGTCGACCGACCCGGTCGACCGATGTGCACAAACTGTGCATGTCTATATCAGTCGACCGGTCCGGTCGACCGAGGCACATTTGCGTTCACAGGATTTTTCGGTCGACTGACCCGGTCGACCGCAGAGCCCCAACGGTCAGATTTTTGACCGTTGACGGTTGACCGACCCGGTCGACCGGACACTGTCAGATTTTCTGACAGTTCCAACAGCTATTTTTTCTGGCTGATTCTCTTTTGGGATTTGATACCAACGATTTTGTGAGGCTGTTTTTGACCCCTATAAATAGAGGGTCACCTTATATTGATAAGACATCTATTGAAAAGTAATTCCAAAAGATTTCACAAGAGCTTTACAAAGAATTTCAATTCTCTTCTTTTACAAAAGATTTTTCAAAGCCTAAATTCCCAACACCCAACTTGTAGCCTATTCCTCTACCTTCTCTCTAGTTTTTGCACACCACAATCCCAAGCTCTACATCTGTATCATTGGTTCTAGGATTGTGCAAGTGAGCTATTTTGATCAAGTGTGATCACCTTTCTTATTGAGTGAAGTTGTAGAGGCATTGGCCTCAAGGGAGCTAGTGAGCTTCGGGTGGTGTTGCGGCATCACAAGTGTAGGGACAAGTGTGTCCTCGTATTGGCGATCCGATGGGATCAACGATAGTAGTGCAAATCCTTCAAGTGTGAAGGCGGGGACGTAGAGCGTGGCTCGAACCTCGGAAACACATCCTTGCGTTTGCGTTTGCTCGAATTTTCTCTCAACTCTACTCCTTTTAATTCTTGCACCTTTATTGTTCTATTTATTGCAAGTCTATATTTGTGCTATTTGTGTGTTAAAATTTTTAATTCCGCATTATTGCCATAATTCATATAGCCATCACCTATTCACCCCCCTCTAGGTGATTTCATCAGCATCCAGGCGCGTTGGCTCGACACCCGCGTCTCAGCATCAAGGCGCGTTGGCTCGACACCCACGTCTCAGCATCAAGGCGCGTTGGCTCGACACCCGCGTCTCAGCATCAAGGCGCGTCGGCCTGACACCCGCGTCTCAGCCTCAAGACGCAAAGGTCTAAAACCCACGTCTCAGTTATAACCGCCTTGGTTAAGGGACCAATCACTGCCCACACGTAAGGAAAATCAGCCCTCATCGTGGCATGTCTTTAGCAGGCACGTGGGTTAGTTACCGCCCATGTAGCGGGGAAGTTGGCCCTCATTGTGGAGCGTTTTCAGGAGGCACGTTCACCCCTAGGACCTCTATAAATAGCCTCGTTTACTATGAGGTCGAGGCAATCAGCGATAAGCAAGGAATCAGAAGGAGAGATCGAAGAGAATCAATCAGGCGAAGAGAGACAGAGGGCGACACAGAGAGAGAAGAAGCAGATCAACTCTTCAGCAAGTTCGCTGCGTACGAGCTAGCTTTCGCCTACCTTCTCTTTTAGAGTTTTGGTAGACAGAGCTGTGTCACTCTTTCTACCGGCCGAAGAGGAGATCCCTGAAGGACGGTCATCTGGTCAACGGAGAACAAGATTCACTCTCCACCGCCACATGAAGAACCCAGCCTTAAACAAAGGAGGAATTCAAGATTCAATATTCTCCCTCCCTTGTAACCGGAAAGAACAGTTGATTTGTTGGCCCAAGAGGTTACACTCTCTTGTTTTGTGTTTTTGATGATGACAAACCAAATAAGAGCTATTTGGTACTAATGAGTTCATTCAAGATAAGTTTTAGGGTTTGTACCATGCTTGGAGACCATTGGCTTTGCTTTTGCAAGAACTTCTAAGTTTCACATAGCAAGGAAGGCAAATTGCACAATCAAGGAAGGATCATAGAAGAGAAGGCACTAGCAAGGCATTGGATGGCTCAAAGACTTGAAGATTGCTCAAGAAGTCTTTAATTACTTTATTTTTAGTTTTATAGTTTAGAAGTTTGTTAAAGAATAGTGGATAGGTTTGAAGCTCTATCACACACGTTTTTGCGCATATGTTCAATCCAAAATGTTTTCCTATAATTTATACAAAAATATTTTGCATACAAGATTTTGCCTACAGATATATATTTATGTTTTATACTAATCCCTGTTCAAAAGTATTTTTATCAAAATCTTAATCTTTTCTTAAATTCCTTCTAAGTCTGATTTTTGACCAGTTCCGGTAGACCGGCCGGTCGACCGAATCTGTGTCAGGTTATACCGGTCGACCGTCCCAGTCGACCGAGGTCCTGGCAGATGCACGTATCCGTGTGCATGTCTGTCGGTCGACCGGGGCGGTCGACCGGACTACAGTTTTTGCTCTCTGGTTTTTTCGGTCGACCGGGCGGTCGACCGTATGCCTGTAACGGTTATAATTTTGAACTAGCGGTCGACCGCACCGGTCGACCGATCTAGCCGTTGAACAGTAACGGGCAGTTTTAATGAGCTGTTTATTTTTGTCCTTTTGTGTTTAAAATTAGTTTAATTAATATATTTTAAAATGATTACCTCCTAAACATCAGTAATTATGTTTTATCCCTAAACCCTAGCCCTCTCCTATAAATAGGGGTGTTTGGGGAGAGATTAAAAAAACAACAATCTTTATAAGAGAAAATTCAAAAGTTTCAAAGTTTAAGGCTTTCAAAAGTTCTTAATTTTGTGCTAAATTCTCTCAATTTTCTGAAGGGTTTTCAAAAGATTTTCTCTGATTTCAATTTCTTTTCCTTACACACAAAAGAGCTTCAATTCTACTCATTATTCTCTAAGGACCTTTGTAAGGAAGATATTTTTGAAAGAGAGAGTTTGTGGTCTTGTGACTACTCAGAGATTCTTGTGATTGTAATTGTGGAGTTGGGTACTCCGGTTGTAATTGTTCTTTGTGATAGTGGAAGTAGCTAGAATCCTTCTGGGGAAGGCGGGGAGTAGAGCTGGGTGCTCGAACCTCGATAACATATCCTTGTGTTTGCGATTGGTTTACTTTCTTGCACTCTTTACTTTACTATACTTGCTCTTATTCTTGCTCATCATAATCATTGTCATATTTACTTGCTTGCATTCATCTTGTGAATCTTGATTGGTAATTGTTGTAGCTTTAAATTTTTTTATTTGCCCTTTGATTAGCATTGTCACCTATTCACCCCCCCTCTAGGTGACTTTTCAATTGGTATCAGAGCTTGGACTCTAGGTTTGGCTTAACATCCATAGAGAGATCCTTAAAACTTGCTAATCAACATTTTCATTTCATTCATTCATCACTACTAAACATGGCCGACAACATTAAATCCCCACCTAAATTCGATGGACTCAATTTCCCAATTTGGAAGGTTAGGATGACTATATTTTTGCAATCTTTGGGTAGCTTAGTAGCCAAGTCCTTGACCAAACCCTATGAAGCACCTGATGGTGATGAGAGCACTTGGACCGACCTTGACTTTAAACTATATGAGGCTAACTCCAAGGCCCAAAACTCCCTATTAACCGCCTTGAATGAGGATGACCTTACACGGGTAATTCATTGCCAATCCGCCTATGAGATTTGGCAACACTTATTGGTCACACACGAGGGGACTTCACAAGTCAAGAGAGCTAAGATAGATCTCTTGAGGTCCCAATATGAGTCATTTAAAATGCTTGATGATGAGTCTATTGATAGTATGGCTACAAGGTCTACTAAAATCACTAATGGTCTTTCTTTCTTAGGTGATGACATCTCCAACGATCAAAAGGTGCGGAAAGTAATTCGGGCTCTTCCTTCATCATGGGAGATCAAGGCCACCACCTTGAAGGAGTTGAACAATAAGGACGAGATGGACCTCATTAGTCTCATTGGGAACCTAAAGACCCATGAGATGGAGAAGAAGGCAAGAGAAGAGGCCACTACTTCAAAGAAGAAATCCATAGCCTTCAAGACTTCATCCATCAATGATGACGATGAAGATGACGAAGAAGAAGATGAGGAGCTTACTCTACTTGTTCGCAACGTCAAGAGGATGTACCGGAAGAACAAGCTCAACTTCCGGAGAAAATTTGAAGGCAAAGAGGAGCGGAGGATCATATGCTACAATTGCCGCAAACCCGGACATATCATGGCGGATTGTCCGGAGTTCAAGAAGAAAATGACTTCCTCCTTCAAGCCAAAAAAGCCGGAGGAAAAGAAAGCTTACAAAGCTACGTGGGATTCAGAAAGCGAGTCCGAAGAGGAGGTGGATCAAGCTAATATGTGTTTCATGGCAAACACACCCAAGGTAACCCCTCAATCCCTTGATGATGAAGATGATGATGTAAGTAAGGAAGTTCTAGTGCATGCTTTTGTAGAACTTTCTGAAACTTATGATAACAAGAAACTTGAATGCATAAAATTACAAAAAGAAGTTGCTTTTCTTAAGAATGAACTTGCTATGGTTTCTAAAGAAAAGGATAATATTTCTTCTAATCTCATTTTTATACAAAAAGAATTTAATGCCTACAAAGTTTCTTGTAAAGCAAAATCTCCTATTATTGATGAACAAGAAATTTCTTCCTTTAAATCAAAAATGAATGATTTTGAAAAAGTTTTAAATGATTGTGCTTTTAATACCAAGAAACTTGAGAACATGTTTTCTAAAAAGCACACTTCACATGCTAACACTTCACAAGCTAAGAATTCTCATGCTCACACCACTCATGCTAAAGTTTCTCATGCTCACAAATCACACACTCACTATGCTTTTAAATATGGTAGAGTGTATAGATGCACATATTGTGGTAAAAATGGACATTTAGCTAAGTTTTGCTATGATCAACTAAATAGAACAAATAATCTTGTTTGGGTTCATGACACTAACCCTAGAGGACCCAAGAAAATGTGGGTACCAAAATTAAGTCTTAAATTGTTTGATGTAGGTACACACCAAAGCTCCAAGACGTAGGGAGCGGTGGTACCTTGATAGTGGTTGTTCAAGACACATGACATGGGATATCAACAACTTCACAACCCTATCAAGGTACATGGAAGGTGGCACCGTCACCTTCGGGGATGACTCCAAAGGAACTATCATCGGTATAGGTAACATTCAAATTGGTGCATCTCCTATTATTGAGAATGTTGTTTTAGTAGATGGTTTAAAACATAATTTGCTTAGCATTAGTCAACTTTGTGACCGTGGACTTAAAGTTATTTTTGATGATTCCTCTTGCAAGATTTTTAATGTTAAATCTAATGATTGTATTCTTACCAGTTTTCGTGATAATAATGTTTATATTATTGACATGCTTAATTTAGATTGTTCTACTAAATGCTTGAATGCTTTGATGAAAATTCTTGGCTTTGGCATAGAAGACTAGGACATGCATCTTTTGACCATATTTCTAGGATTAATTCAAAGGAATTGGTGAAGGGTATACCTTGCTTGAATTTTGAGAAAGACCGCATTTGTGGTGCGTGCCAACTTGGGAAACAACCAAGTCTTCCTTTAAACCAATCAAGGATATCATGTCAACTAGGCCTTTAGAATTAATTCATATGGATCTTTTGGACCAACTAAAACTAAGAGTTTAAATGGAAGTAGATTTGCATTTGTTTTGGTTGATGATTTCTCCCGTTTTACTTGGGTTTTCTTTTTGCAACATAAAGATCAAACTTTTTCTCATTTTAAGATTTTTTGAAAAAGAGTTGAAAAAGAAAAAGGTTTTTCGATTTTGAAAATAAGGAGTGATAGAGGTGGTGAGTTTGTTAACCAACTCTTCATGACTTATTGTGATGAAAAGGAATTAAGCATGAAATGTCTTGTCCTAGAACTCCACAACAAAATGGAGTTGTAGAAAGGAAAAATAGAACACTTCAAGAGATGGCTAGGACAATGATATGTGAGTATGACCTCCCTCAATATTTATGGGCCGAGGCCATAAACACCGCATGCTATATATCGAATCGTATTTATTTGTGCAAAAATTCTTCAAAAACATCATTTGAAATGTATCATTCTAGAAAACCAAATGTTGCATATTTCAAAGTTTTTGGATGCAAGTGTTTTGTTTTAAATACTAAGGATAATTTGGGTAAATTTGATGCTAAGGCTTATGAAGCTATCTTTGTTGGATATTCTTCTACTAGCAAAGCATATAGAGTTTTTAATAGATCTACACTTACCATAGAAGAATCCATGCATGTTAAATTTGAAGAGACTAATGTGGTTGTTGAGAATGTTGTAGAAATTGAACCATTAGGTGAAGACATGGAGAGACTATCCTTGAAGGACTCACCCGCTCAAGAAGAAAAGCTAGACCCTATTGGTGAAGTTCAAGAGGACAAGGAGGAAAGCTCTCAACCGCTTCCTAAAGCTTGGAGATACGCTACAAATCATCCGAAGGAGCTCATCTTGGGTGATGCATCTAGAGGAGTCACTACGCGCTCCAAACTCCATGACCTATGTGGTAACTTTGCTTTCATTTCTCATTTTGAACCCAAAGGCATTCTCGAAGCCGAGACGGACCCATATTGGTTGCTTGCCATGCAAGAGGAACTCAATCAATTTGAGCGCAACTAAGTTTGGCACCTTGTTCCTAAGCCCCACGATAGACCAATAATTGGTACTAAGTGGATCTTTAGAAACAAGATGGATGAGTCCGGAAATGTCATTAGGAATAAAGCTAGGTTAGTGGCCCAAGGTTACACTCAAGTTGAGGGAATTGACTTTGAGGAGACCTTTGCACCCGTAGCACGGCTTGAAGCCATACGGATGACACTTGAAGCCATACGGATGACACTAGCTTTTGCATCTTTCAAAAATTTTAAACTTTTTCAAATGGATGTGAAAAGTGCATTTTTGAATGGTTTTATCAATGAAGAAGTTTATGTTTCTCAACCTCCCGGTTTGGTGATCATGTTCATCCCGATTTTGTTTTTAAACTTGATAAAGCTTTGTATGAATTGAAACAAGCTCCAAGAGCTTGGTATGAAAGGCTTTCTAGTTTTCTCATTTCAAATGATTTTGTTAAAGGCAAAGTAGACACAACTCTTTTTACTAAGCATGTTGATAATGATATTTTAATTGTGCAAATTTATGTTGATGATATAATTTTGGATCTACTAATGAGCTTTTGTGCAAGGAGTTTGAAAAGGTAATGCAACTAGAATTTGAAATGTCTTCCATGGGTGAGCTTAATTTCTTTCTTGGACTCCAAATCAAGCAATTGCAAGACGGAACCTTCATTAACCAAGCCAAGTACGCAAAGGAGCTAGTAAAGAAGTTTGGGCTTGAAGGATCAAAGGCTTGCAACACTCCAATGGCAACTACAACCAAGCTTGATAAGGACGATCAAGGTAAAAATGTTGATATTAAATTATATAGAAGCATGATAGGAAGTCTTTTATATTTAACGGCAAGTAGGCCGGATATCATGTTTAGTGTGTATCTTTGTGCTAGATTTCAATCGTGTCCTAAAGAGTCTCATCTTATTGCGGTAAAACGCATTATTCGTTATATTAAGGGCACAATTGGAATGGGTCTTTGGTATCCGAAAACTAGAGATTTTTCAATGACTAGTTATTCGGATGCCGACTATGCGGGTTGTAGAGTAGATAGAAAGAGTACTAGTGGGACATGTCAATTTCTTGGTAATTGTCTTGTTTCATGGTCCTCTAGGAAGCAAAATTCCGTAGCTCTCTCAACCGCCGAGGCGGAGTATGTTGCCGCGGGGGCTTGTTGTGCACAAGTCCTTTGGATGAAACATACTCTCCTTGATTTTGATTTGCACTTTGATCATATAAAAATATTTTGTGATAATACTAGTACTATACACATGACTAAGAATGCAAATCAACATAGTAAGACCAAGCACATTGAGATTAGATATCACTTTTTTAGAGATCATTTTGAGAAAGGTGATATAGATATTGATTATGTTTCCACGGATTTACAACTAGCCGATATTTTCACTAAACCTCTTGATTTTGCTAGATTTTCGTTTATTTGTGGAGAACTTAATGTTTGTATTATTGAATAGACATGTTTTTCATAACCCTTTTTGATGTATGACAAAAAGGGGGAGAATAAGTTTACATGGACAAAAATAAGTTCATTTGGTCTTGGTTCCATATGAATTTATATGTTTTGGTATTATAAGTTTTAGTCATTGCGTTTCATGAATTTGAGAACTCTTGTATTTGTGTTTTATTGGTATTGTTTCAATTTGGTTTCAATTGACATCAAGAGTATGTTTTTGTGTTTTTAATAAATGCTTGTGTTTTTCATATAGCATAATTTGAGGGGGAGTCTTCTCCTCCCCCATATTTTTATTTATAGCCTATTTGTTTGTCATCATCAAAAAGGGGAGATTGTTGGCCCAAGAGGTTACACTCTCTTGTTTTGTGTTTTGATGATGACAAACCAAATAAGAGCTATTGGTACTAATGAGTTCATTCAAGATAAGTTTCAGGGTTTGTACCATGCTTGGAGACCATTGGCTTTGCTTTTGCAAGAACTTCTAAGTTTCACATAGCAAGGAAGGCAAATTGCACAATCAAGGAAGGATCATAGAAGAGAAGGCACTAGCAAGGCATTGGATGGCTCAAAGACTTGAAGATTGCTCAAGAAGTCTTTAATTACTTTATTTTTAGTTTTATAGTTTAGAAGTTTGTTAAAGAATAGTGGATAGGTTTGAAGCTCTATCACACACGTTTTTGCGCACATGTTCAATCCAAAATGTTTTCCTATAATTTATACAAAAATATTTTGCATACAAAATTTTGCCTACAGATATATATTTATGTTTTATACTAATCCCTGTTCAAAAGTATTTTTATCAAAATCTTAATCTTTTCTTAAATTCCTTCTAAGTCTGATTTTTGACCAGTTCCGGTCGACCGCCGGTCGACCGAATCTGTGTCAGGTTATACCGGTCGACCGTCCCAGTCGACCGAGGTCCTGGCAGATGCACGTATCCGTGTGCATGTCTGTCGGTCGACCGGGGCAGTCGACCGGACTACAATTTTTGCTCTCTGGTTTTTTCGGTCGACCGGGCGGTCGACCGTATGCCTGTAACGGTTATAATTTTGAACTAGCGGTCGACCGCACCGGTCGACCGATCTAGCCGTTGAACAGTAACGGGCAGTTTTTAATGAGCTGTTTATTTTTGTCCTTTTGTGTTTAAAATTAGTTTAATTAATATATTTTAAAATGATTACCTCCTAAACATCAGTAATTATGTTTTATCCCTAAACCCTAGCCCTCTCCTATAAATAGGGGTGTTTGGGGAGAGATTAAAAAAACAACAATCTTTATAAGAGAAAATTCAAAAGTTTCAAAGTTTAAGGCTTTCAAAAGTTCTTGGTTTTTGTGCTAAATTCTCTCAATTTTCTGAAGGGTTTTCAAAAGATTTTCTCTGATTTCAATTTCTTTTCCTTACACACAAAAGAGCTTCAATTCTACTCATTATTCTCTAAGGACCTTTGTAAGGGAAGAGATTTTTGAAAGAGAGAGTTTGTGGTCTTGTGACTACTCAGAGATTCTTGTGATTGTAATTGTGGAGTTGGGTACTCCGGTTGTAATTGTTCTTAGTGATAGTGGAAGTAGCTAGAATCCTTCTGGGATGGCGGGGAGTAGAGCTGGGTGCTCGAACCTCGATAACATATCCTTGTGTTTGCGATTGGTTTACTTTCTTGCACTCTTTACTTTACTATACTTGCTCTTATTCTTGCTCATCATAATCATCGTCATATTTACTTGCTTGCATTCATCTTGTGAATCTTGATTGGTAATTGTTGTAGCTTTAAATTTTTTTATTTGCCCTTTGATTAGCATTGTCACCTATTCACCCCCCCTCTAGGTGACTTTTCAGTTTTGTTGTAATCCTTTTCATTTGATTCAAGGAAAACTTTTACAGCAATTCACTGTCTCCCTCTTTCCGGGTCATACAAGAGATGGCGACTCCGCTGGGAACACGTTTGTCACTGAGGAGCAAATAGTGGCGCAAGATGACGTCCACCATAAGGGGAAGATGGTCGAATCGCTCGTTGTCGAGTTCGACCAGGCGAAGTACAAAGAGTTTCTCTCTTCCGGCTCCAAGAGCCCAAAGACCCACGTCTGCCGCCGGGTCTCGACGGGGAATGGCCTCGAGGCCCAGTCTGTGGCTTTCTCGAGCTCCCCTGCTGCCGACTGTGCCAAGCAAGGTACCCGCACCAACGCCTCTCAGAAGGCCAGCGTGGTCCCAGGCACATCTGCCTTTGCGACCAACCGCGTCGCACAGAACACCCGCGTCAGCGTCTCTCAGGAGACCCGCGTGGTCAAAATCCCTGATGTCCAGCATCAGGATGTCGTTGGTCTCTTTCCACCTCCTCGACGCAATCGAAACGCTGAGCGTCGACAGAGGAGACGTGCGCGTCAGCTGCAAGTTGGAACCGTTGGTTGTCCAACTGAGGCTGGACGCGACGTACAATCTCGTGCCTTGCCCGCGCCGCGTCCAGTACGTGAAGTCCGCGTTTGGCGCCCCAAACGCGAGATTCCTTCAGTTAGGTCCTCTGAGGACCAACTCAACAAACGCCAAAATGAGACCTCTGCGCCTCGTCAAGCGCAAGAGGCACAAGCCCATAGGCGTGGGGCTCAACAGCCCATCCTCTCTCAAGTGTCTCTGCCCCGACGCACCAAACAGCAACGCGACAGGCGCGTTTTGTCTCAACAGAGACGCCAGACGCGCGCTGAACAGCTGCGGCGCAAGAACCGCGTCTCTGATGCCTGCGTCCAGGCTGTACAGCACATGGATGTCTCCCGTCTTCGACGTTGCGAGGCTAATCTTTTCAATCTCCCTCCCATGGATTTGAGGGATTATCTGACGAAGAAAAGAAGTGCCAATCAGGCCACTTCGTCGTGTTGCTGCCAACGGCTCATCCATATGCTCTCTGAGTGCCGTTGCGGATCAGGCGTACACCAGCAGTCTTTAGTCAGACAGCTGACCCTGATTCCTCCGTCAGCTAAAAGAAGACGCTCCCACAGAAGGAGAACCTTCTCTGACGTTGAGTACCCGGAGCTCACTGCGAATATGACAAGCAGGAGCAAGGGAAAATAACTTGCAGTCAGCTCAGACGACTCCGAGTCTGACTCTGAACCGGAAGGGGTGTATCGACACACTCGCACCCGGACTGGGGCCATTCCCCCAATTGACTATAATGCCTTAGCCCATGGCATTAATGATTCTCACTCCGCCGTAGCAGAATCAAGGGCTTCAAACTCTTCCGTCGAGAAGGAGACCTCCGCCTACATGACAGGAACTCCTGAGGAGACGACTAAACGTTTGGAGCAGATCTAGAAGGCACAAATGGATATGATTCTTGCTCAGCAGGAATCTATCAACTCCCTCAAGCAGGCGATTGCACAGCTGCTCGAAGACAAGAGGAGGTCCCCTCCTAAAAAGTCAAAGGGCAAAGGGAAAAGGGAGAAAGTTCATCTTCCGAACCTTCTGAGGAGACGCGGCGATCTACTTCCGGCTCGTCCAAGTCCTCGTCGCAAGTAAAAGGCGACCAGACTAGGGAAAGGCTCATGTTAAAAGAATGAGTCAACTGGAGCGACGCCTCGAGGCCCTTGCCAATCACAAAGACCTCCAAGAAGTAGGAGTGGTCCGGCCCTACCCGGCTGAATGGGACTTGGTTCCGTACCCGCCCAAGTTCAAAGCTCCAACTCTTCAAGCTTTTGATGGGAAGGGGTCACCCAACCAGCACATCTACTACTTCAAATCCCAAACCGGGAATGTAGTAGATAATGACGCCATCCTGGCACGCCTGTTCATCGGCACCCTGAAAGGGTTGGCTTTTGAATGGTTTATTAAGCTCCTAGAAGGTTCTATCAAGAACTGGGGCGATTTGGAGAAGCTCTTTTTGACACGCTTCTTCGAGGATGACTCCGAAGTCACAATGCCAACCCTTTGGCTACCAAACAGCGAAAAGGGGAGTCCGTCAAATCTTTCGTGGAAAGATTTCGGAACATGGCAATCCGGTGTCCAAGCGGTATGACCCAGGCCACTCTGGTGGAAACATGCCGCCACAATCTCCAAACCTCACTCCTGGCTCAAATAGGAGTTGCTGAAAGCCGCACCTAGAAGCAATTAGTCCAACAAGGTGAACAGGCTGAGGAGATTGTCGCCCACGTCAGAGCGGAGGAAGGTAAGCCTAGGCTGGAAAGGTTGACAAGGCGTGCGCCAGATACGTCCCTCCAAATAAAGCGGAAGGATAATTTGGCAACGGAGACCAAATCTCCCGCCAAACCTCAATCAGGCAAGGCGAGTGGCTCCTCAAGCCAGCCACGCGCCAACAAGCAGTATTCCTTCAAGGAGGAACATGTCGATTCGCTCTTTAAACTACTCAACAAGAGCAACCGACTGAAGCTCCCTGAAGCTAGGCGCCCAGAGGAAGTCGGCAAGACCGACAATCCCAACTACTGCATGTATCACAGGAAGTTGGGACACCCCACCAAAAGCTGCTACGTCTTCAAGGACATCCTTCAGGCTCTGATTGACGCGGAGGTGTTAAAACTCCGACCAGAGCAGAAGAAGGTGACGGCTAATGTGACGTCGGTTCTCCAGTTCGGGAGACAACCTCCAACGCCTGCGGGGGTAACTCCTATTCCAAAAGGAGAGCTGAGAGTGGTCAACACAGACCCTCACCAGCAGCATGAGAAAGGCCTGGTACCCGTCCCTACACCTCAAGGGGAAATCATGTGGGTCCACCCTGACCTTGTCAATGAACAGCAATGGACTACTGTGACCAACAGGAAATCCAAAGGCAAGGCAAAAGCTTCATCCTGCAATGTAGTGGGTGCCTCCTCTCGAGAAGCGGAGACTGATATCCCTTCACTGACCGACTCAGAGGAAACGATAGTCTTGGCCGCAGAACCCAACCAACCGATGGCGGGAACCCGTTCAGGACAGGCGTACTTGAAACAGTACGACGAGACGGCGGTAGCCCCTCCACAACCAACTGCGGAGCCAGTCAGGCCCTCCACAAAGCCACCTGTGGAGAAGCAGAAGGGGACTCGATTTTCTCGAGCCCTTCAAAAGGGCGTCGCAGAAGGATCTACGGCACCTTACCGCTTTGATGTCCTGGCTCAGTTGGCCAACATTCCGGCACGCATTACCTTGTATGAACTTCTCAGACTATCAAAGTCGACCAGGGAAGCTCTGCAAGAAGCTCTGGCAAATGCTGAGGTCTTCATGACCCAGGTGCCGAAGGAGGAAGATGTAGAGGATTGTCTCCACACCTCCCAGAATGCCCCCTGCATCACCTTCACGGCAGATGATATGCAGGTGAAAGGGAAGCATGATCGACCCCTGTACTTCACAGGGTATATTGGATCGTCCGAGGTGAACCGCATCCAGGTAGACCCAGGGTCCGCGTTGAGCATCATGCCTCGCCGGGTCATGCAACATCTCGGCATTCCTACCCATCGTTTGAGCCCCACCCAGACAACTATCTATGGGTTCAATGCCAACCAGACCCGTCTGATGGGGAAGATCAACTCAGGTGTCAGATTGGAAGTCTCAAGTCGGAAGTGACATGCTACATCATCGACGCCGACACTTCCTACAATCTATTGCTGGGACGACCGTGGATCCACCGTAACTCCATCGTTCCCTCCACTCTCCACCAAGTCATGAAGTACATTGACGGGAGTGGAAATGTGCAGACGTTGATCGCCGAAAGGCATCCGTTCAAAGGGGTTGAGAATTATTTCACCGACTCTTTGCTGTACCAAGATCCGGTGGAGATGGATGAAGCCCCACAACCAGAGGAGCCAGACTCTGGTAATGAGGCTGACACTGAGCCTGAGAAAGAAGAGTGCCTGTGGGAATTAGAACCACTTGTAACGGGCACTAATAAGCTCGATGTCGATAATACCACCGATGATGTAGGCGGTTGGTATATTAATGAAGATTTAGATTTTGCGTATTTTTCTGTGTGTGCTTCTGATTCAATACCGTCAGATACTAGCACAGATATAGATGACGATCTCTGGTCGGCAATGGGTGCCTTAACATCATTGCATGCACCAGTGAAATCATCCTTCGAGACATACCAAGACAATGGTAATGCGCAAGAATCTATATTTATGGTTCCAGCAAGACGGAAAGGCCAAAACCAATTCTTTTTGGGCGAATCTCGTCTGAACCAACGCCCCGCGACGAATCGGAAGGCGAGGAAGAATCCCCTCAGTTCGATCATTACGAACCAAAAGCGCTCAAATTATGAGATCCATGGGGTACGACCTGACCAATAAACCCGGGTTGAACTTCGGCAAAGGAAGGAGGACGTTGCTTCAATCCTTTGTGCCGAAAGGGAAAGCCCCCGATTATTATCATCGAACACGCCGGGGGTTGGGCTATGTATCAACTCCGGTCCCATCATCCTCCGATTCTCAAGAATTGTCGAGCAACGATTACTCTTCAGACACATCATCTTGGGAGTCAGATGTCAGTGTCGGCAACATCTTCAAGGAACTTTCAGTGAACATGGTTTCGGCAAGCCACCTGGAAGATGGAAATGAAGAAATGATCCAATCCGATACAGATCCTTGGATCAAACATTTAAATGCACTTTGGGATACCCGCTTTGAACAGCGCGAGCCACCCACGGAAGACAAGGTTGTTCAAATCAACCTAGGAGATGAGGCTAACCCTAAGCCCATCTTCATAAGTGACGGCCTGTCACCTTCGGAGAAGAAAGATCTAATATCTCTTGTACAAGAGTATATAGACGTCTTCGCCTGGAATTACGAGGACATGCCTGGACTTGATCCTCAAGTGGCTATGCACCGCCTCAACATCAATCCGGACGCAAAACCTGTCAAACAACAGCAGCGACGGTTCCGTCCAGAGATAATGGAGGCAATTCAATCAGAAGTCAGAAAACTTATTGATTCTGGCTTCATCAAGGAAGAACAACATCCCGACTGGGTAGCCAACATCGTCCCCGTCGCCAAGAAGAACGGGAAGATCCAAATCTGCATCGACTTCCGTGATCTAAACGAGGCTTGTCCCAAAGACAAATTCCCATTGCCAATCACAGATGTCATGATTGACAATACTTGTGGATTCGAACGAATGTCTTTCATGGATGGATTCTCAGGATACAATCAAATCAAAATGTATCCTGACGATGAAAAGCACACCTCCTTCAGGACACCATTGGGGGTTTATTGCTATACCGTCATGCCCTTCGGACTGAAAAATGCAGGGGCAACATATCAAAGGGCCATGAATGCCATTTTCCATCAGCAAATACGCAAAACGGTGGAATGTTATGTTGATGACATCGCGGTAAAAAGCCGCACTAAAGGTGATCACATAGCAGACCTGAAGGTGGTCTTCGACATCATGCGGGCTCATCAATTGAAGATGAATCCCACAAAGTCCTTCCTGGGGGTGGCCAGTGGCAAATTCTTAGGATTTGTTGTAACATCCACCGGAATTCACTTGGACCCGGAAAAGGTTCGCGCTATCCAGGAGATGCAACCTCTGAGAAATCTCAGAGAACTCAGAGGATTGCAAGGACGATTGGCGTACATCCGCAGGTTCATCTCAAACCTTTCCGGAAGATGCCAACCTTTCGCTAAGCTGATGAAGAAGGGTGTCTCATTCACTTGGGATAACGCTTGCCAACAAGCGTTCGAGGAAATCAAGCAATACCTCACCCAACCATCAGTCCTTGCAGCTCCGGTATCCGGAAAGCCTTTCCTGGTGTACGTCCAGGCGATGGATCATTCTTTGGGAGCTCTACTAGCTCAGAATGACGATCAGGGACGTGAGCAAGCAATCTACTATCTAAGTAGAACAATGATCGGAGCCGAACATCGGTATAACCCGATCGAGAAGGAATATTTGGCACTAGTGTTCGCTATCCAGAAAATGCGACACTATCTGGTAGGCCAAACTCTAAACGTCATATCAAAAGTCAACCCCCTGAGGTTACTTATGACTAAACCTTCATCGCTAAATGGCCGACTGGCAAAATGGGCCATATTGCTCTCCCAATATGAGATGCGCTTTTTACCACAAAAGGCCATTAAGGGACAAGCAGTCGCGGATTTCCTAGCTGAGCACCCAGATCCGAGGGCAGCCAAAGTCTACGAGGATCTCCCAGATGAAGTTGCTGAAGTCTGCCTGACTCAGACATCGTTCGAAAGTCAAGTATGGCAACTTTTCTTCGACGGTGCATCAAGAACAAGCCCGAAGGGACACTTAGTAGCAGGGGTAGGAGTAGTACTCGTATCCCCACAAAATTATGTGATTCCCCGAGCTGTCTCATTAACTGAGCCTTGTTCCAACAATGTGGCAGAGTACAACGCTCTTTTGATTGGGATGCAATTCGCCGATGAGATTGGCGTTAAAAATCTCGAGGCATACGGCGACTCCAAGCTCATCGTCAGCCAAGTTCGCGGGAGTACGAAGTCAGACATGAAGACTTAGTACCCTATTACAACGCGACTATCCGCATGGCCGAGGGGTTTACAAGCTTCTACATCGACCATGTACCGCGCAGGCAAAATGCGCACGCAGATGCACTCGCATCCCTGGCTGCCTCCTTAGCTCTTCCAGCTGGAGCAATGGAGAAGATATTCATCTACAGCCACGACCTGTATTGCCCGAGAAATACTCTCGAGGATTATCAGGAGTCAACGGGAGGTCGTCACCGCGAAGAAGCACTTGAAGCATCAACCGGTCCAGAGCTTAAAGACTGGCGATTCCCCTATATCGACTACGTCTTATACGACATCCTGCCTGAAGACACCAAAGAGGCGGCTGCCATTCGAAGGAAAGCCCCCAAATTCTATTATAATGCGATTACGCGAACATTGTATCGTCGATCGCATGACGGGATCTTGCTCCGGTGCCTCTCACTAAAGGAGGCTCAAGAGGTATTGAAAGAAGCCCACGACAGCATGTGTGGAGCCCATCAACCTGGCCCAAAACTGGCACATCGACTCCAAAGATTGGGTTACTACTGGCCCAAGATGATTGCCGATGCCGTCACTTATGCCAAGAGATGTCACGCCTGCCAAGTGCACGGCGATTTCATCCATCAAGCACCAGGGTACCTCCACTCTACGGCCTCTACCTGGCCATTTGAAATGTGGGGCATGGACGTGGTTGGTCCTATCAGCCCACCATCATCAAAAGGACATCAGTTCATTTTGGCAATAACCGATTATTTTTCCAAATGGGCCGAAGCCATCCCTTTGAAGGAGGTCAAATCGTCGAACGTGATCAAGTTCGTGAAACATCACGTTATTTACCGTTTTGGTGTACCTCGACGAATTGTCCATGACAATGGGCCCCAGTTCATTAGCCAGGCTTTCCAGAGATTCTGTGCCAAGTTCCGAATTCAGAGTGTGTCCTCAACGGCATACTATCCTGCCGCTAATGGCCTCGCAGAAGTTTTCAACAAGACTATTGGCAAGCTTCTCAAAGAAGTTCGTCTCGAAAAGTCAACGAGACTGGGACGACAAGTTGGGTGAATGCTTATGGGCTTACCGCACAACTGTGTGAACCCCAACTAAAGCTACGCCATTTTCTTTGGTCTATGGGTGCGAAGCCGTGCTTCCATTAGAGATCCAAATTCCATCTCTACGCGTCGCCTTGACAGCGGAGATGACAACCGAGGAGAAGCATCGACAGCGACTCCAAGAACTGGAGGCCTTAGATGATAAGCGTCTGCAGGCCCAGCAACAAATCGAGCTCTACCAAGCTCGAATTACCAGAGCCTTCAACAAGAAAGTTAAAGTGCGAACTTTCAAGAAAGGCGATCTTGTCTTAGCCGTCAGAAGACCCATGGTAATGACGCACAAGACAAAAGGAAAATTCCAACCCAAATGGGAAGGACCATTTGTAGTAGAGTCAGTCTACTCAAATGGTTCATATCGCCTCATAACCCCGAATGGCGATACACTCATGATGCCCATCAATGGCAGGTTCCTGAAGAAATACTATCCTTAAATGGTATTCTCCCGCTGATCAAGTTAAAATACACCTCTGATCAAAATAAGAAGAGCTTCTTCATTAATATCCGACGCCCCCGACGGCTAAGGATAGAAGAAAATGTTGGCTTCCAAGTCCAACATAAGTCTTCGACAACTCATCATGCTGAGGGGAATAGCATGGCTAGCCCAACTCAAATGGTAGTTGGTAAAGGCACCTCAAACCCGTTGACAGCTGAGGATTTGCTAAAAATCCTAAGGGACACGTTCCCATTTGATCCGACGCCCCCGACAGCTAAGGATAGAGGAAAATGTTAGCTTTTAAGTCCAACATAAGTCTTCGACAACTCATCATGCTGAGGGGAATAGCATGGCTAGCCCAACTCAAACGGTAGTTGGTAAAGGCACCTCAAATCCGTTAATAGCTGAGGGTTTGCTAAAAATCCTAAGTGGACTTGGCTCCACTCTTTCCTCCAAAATCCCCTACCAATTCTCATCCACAGAATGGTAGGTCTACAAAATACAACCATTACTAAGTTAACACTATACCTCTGGTAATGGAAACTTTTCAATATTTCTTGTCGAGTACAAATTTTGCTTGTCAACTCTACACGGAGTATCAAATTTTCAAATTTGCCAAGTTAACACTACACCTCTGGCACTTCAAAATTTTCACTTGTCAATTCTCACCAATAGAATGACATGTCCTCAAATTACTCTTATCATGAGTCAATCTTTGTCAAGTTAATACCACACCTCTGACAAATTACTGTTAAAGTTTAACACCACACCTCTAAACAGTAATCAAGTTTCTGCCAGGTTTAATATTACACCTCTGACAGTCACTTTTCTTCAGACTTTCACACCGAAGCTGAAATGGATGATGCTAAGTTAACACCACACCTCTAGCATCCAAGTCATTGCTAAGTTCAACAATACACCTAGGGCCATGACTTTCCCTCGGACTTCCTTATGCAAGCCGAGATGACCAATGCTAAGTTCAACATTACACCTCTAGCATTACCCTCACTGTCAAGTTAAACATTACACCTATGACAGTGACACTTCTGAGTTAAGTTAATATCACACCTCTGACTCACATCCTTATCAAGTTAACATTACACTTCTGACAAGACCACTTCCAACCCGTTAAGTTAATATCACACCTCTGACGGTAACAAACTTTCCTAGATTCCCTACGAGTCTAGTCCCACTTGTTATTCTCTTCACTGAATAACAAGTCTACCTAAAAATATTGTTAGGTTAATACTACACCATCAACAGTGTTTCCATCAAATCCTCAGTTGAGCTCAATCAAGTTAATCCCAAACACTTGATAAAAGTTCACCCTCCCTGGGGGTACCAATTCTACTTGTCACTTTCTCTTATAAAGTGGCAGGTCCATCAAAAATTTCACCTCTGTCAAGTTAATATTACACCTCTGACAGTATCGTGAGAGTTCCTGAAATAGGATCTTTCTCCACAAAGTTTGACTTATTAAAATTTCCATCATAATTTTGACAAAGTCAAAGACTCTTTGCTTCTATGCGTCTAATTAAAGACAAAAAAGTTCAATACAATGAAAGAGGCAAAAAGAGAAGTGTCACTTTTATTTATTTCCAGGTACATGAAAGTGATACAAAAAACGCTCTCTTATACAATAAGATTGAGTGTTACAGTCAAAACGCTCTCTTACAATAAGATGGAGTGTTACAATTAAGGAGTACAAAGAAGCCCCTCTCTCTCTCAGAGGATGCACTCACTCCTTAAAGCCGCGTCTGATTCCAAGTGCGCGATGTTTTATGGCTACAATAGAAGCTGGTTACACCACGATGCATGATGTAAACATCGAAAGAGCCCTAGCTGACTAAGCTAAGAGCAATGGTGTTCTTGAGGTCCGGAGGAAGCAGAAAGTCCGGCAACCCTTCGTTCATGAACATCTCTTTCCCCAGCAGACCATCCAGCAGACATGAGGAGTCCTTGATGTTACTTCTGGGGTGGGAGAGGAAGAGGATCCTACCTGCCGCCGTGTCCACCGTAACCTCCTCGCCGCCATACTTACCCTGACCATCTCTTGCCAGCAGGCATGATTGGTGCAATGGATCTGAAGAGACCTTGGCGAGAGTCGATTCCTCGTCAGGGACATAATATATTCCCTTGTGGACGACGAGGACCATAATATATTCCCTTGTGGACGAACATCGAACAAGTTCGCCGTCCGATATATTCTCCCACGGACTTAGCGAACATGAAGAAGAATGATCAAGCCTACCTGCAAAAAAGCAAACAGGGAATCAGACAATTCAGAGCTTAGTACACTTCAACAGAAGAAAACTAAGTCACAGACGCGGCTATTTTCAAAGACCGCAGACGCGGGAATGATCCGCGCAGCGAGCCAGATTCCTGCGACAATAAAAACAGACGCGAGCGAGACTGTGATACACACAGAATGCAAACGCGACTTAACTCCACATCCGCGTCTAAGATACAAGGTGCGCAGAGAATCAGACGCCGAAAATTGCCATCTCCCTGTTAAATGAACAGGAGTTGCAAAATTCGGGTCTGAAGCCTTCAACCCGAGTTGGAATTCATCCAAGTCAGCGGCCTTAAAACGCGAGCTTCATGAGTAAAGCCACGGCCAAGTACCAAAGACTTCTGTACTCGCGTCCAAGGAAGTTTAAGTCGGCGGCGCAAATTCCGGAAGGAATGCACCAACCACGACTTCACAAGAAGGTCCAGATGATATCTCTTTAAGGGGTATACTGAAATTCAAACTTGGTTGGATCTAAAATATCATGGTAAGTGGGCATGGCATACCTGCAGAAGCCTCTGTTAAGAGTTGAACTGTCTGCGTTGAGACGCGGACGTAAAAAGTGCTCAAAGAGACGCTTCCAGCCATTGAAATCACTTGACAGTGATAATCCGTTGAAGAGACCAAACAGAAGCATGAAAGCTCTGGGTCATCTTCATCCACAGAGGCACCTTCATCCATGGAGGCAAACCCCTGATAGGGTCCTTGAAGGGAGAAGGCAGAGTCCCTCAGAGTACTCATTCTCAAACAGAGCACGGTCTAAGCAGCCGCTGTTAAAGAAAGGGGGTGAGTCCTATTTATAGGCAACTCCTGATAACGGTCATTAATGGTTCATTAATTAAAAACCGCCGGCCTTAATGACCGCACGACCGTCAAAGCCCAATGGGAGACTGACGCGTGGGACGTCGCTTCGGGAAGCATCGCAGGCGCTGATCTCAAATCGTCAGCGCCGGTTTTGCATTAAAGGGCATTAACGCCCAAGTCCAATGAAAAACCGACGCGTGGACAACTGCTTCGGGAAACAACGGATGACCCGGTTTCCCAATCGTCAGCGAAGACTTGACGGTCAAAGATCTCTGAAAATCTTTAAGTCAGGCTGCATTAAACGCAGATAGGAATGCCGCGTCCGGCTGCATTGAACGCAGATGGGAAAGCCGCGTCCAAGACTTGACGGTCAAAGATCTCTGAAAATCTTTAAGTCAGGCTGCATTAAACGCAGATAGGAATGCCTCGTTCGGCTGCATTGAACGCAGATGGGAAAGCCGCGTCCAAGAATCTGTGTCACCTTTCTCAAATTGGAAGGCGTTCACCTGCGTTTTAAAGGAGCGTCCACGTGACTCAAAGTCGCGTCCCTTCAGCAAACGGGGCCCTTTCTAAGGAAAAGCACTTAGTCCATTCTGAGATTAGTGGAAAATACACAAGGCTGCGTCCCTCGCATCCACTCAAGTCGCGTCTTCATTGACAGGACAAATTCGCGTTACTCAAAGCCGCGTTTGTCCCCACGGATTGACGCTGCGTCTCATCAAAAGGGCTTAGTGAAGTCTAAGTTCCTATGGAATGATGACCGCGTCTCACCCTGTGATTGACGCTGCGTCTCATCAAAAAGGACTTAGTGAAGTCTAAGTTCCTATGGAATGATGACCGCGTCTCACCCTGTGATTGACGCTGCGTCTCATCAAAAAGGACTTAGTTCCATCTGAGTTCTTATGAACTAATGACCGCGTCTCCCTATGGATTGACGCTGCGTCTCATCAAAAAGGACTTAGTTCTATCTGAGTTCTTATGAACTGATGACCGCGTCTCCCTATGGATTGACGCTGCGTCTCATCAAAAGGACTTAGTGAAGTCTAAGTTCCTATGGAATGATGACCGCGTCTCACCCTGTGATTGACGCCGTGTCTCATCAAAAGGACTTAGTTCTATCTAAGCTCCTATGGACGGGTGACCGCGTCTCACTCTATGGATCAATGTCGCGTCTCATCAAGCTCGACGCCGCGTCTCATTGAAAGAACTTAGTCTTACCTAAGTTCAGTATTCACAGCCAGTGATCAGAGAGTTGAATTCATCCACAGCTAAACAAACAAGATGGAAGAAAAACTTCAAAAAAAAAAACTTTTATCGAAAATAGTAAAAGTTGATACAAACACTCTAATAGAGTGTCCTCTTCTTTACAAAAAAAAGGGAAGAAGGGGAAAAGGCTAAAAGTCTTGATCCGGCAAAGAACGGATACGCTCCCTGAGACGATGCATCTCGTGCTGACGTGCCTTCTCAGCCTCCATCATGGCTTGGACCCGCAGCTCCTCTTCAGATAAAAAGGGTTTTGCAGCCAGCTGTGCTCGCAGAGATTCCAACCTGGAGGAATGAATGGTCTGGCTTTCTTCAGGTCGTGCCTTCGCAGCTTGTTGCTCCTCCAGCCTCTTCCGGACGGTGGCAAGCGTCCTCTCATTATCCGCGATCATGGCTTCCGCCTTAGCGATGGCAGACCGAGCATTGGTAATGGCGAGCTCTGCGTTTTGCCGGATGAACTCGGATTCCATTGAATCATCAACCAGTTTCTAACATTCAGCTTGGGAACGCTCGAGATTGCGAACCTCTTCAGTAACTTGTGCTTCCACCCCCTGTCGCTCTTGTTTCTGGGTGGCTAGGAGCCTAGTCAAGATGACCTGGGCTTCTTGAGAAGAACTAGCATTGTCCAAAGACTTCAGCTCTTTCAGGTCACTTCCCAATCGCTCCACCAACAGCATACACGACTTGGCAAGCGAGGAGGCTCCGGTTAATTCGATGTTACCGGCCATGTTTCCAAGAAACGTCCGGGCAAAGTCAAAAGAGCTACGCCCAGACAGGATAAAATCGATGCACGATCGCATCGCGTCAAGGAACTGCTACACCGTTTTGCGTGTCAGGAAATCCATGGTGTCATCACCCGAGGTACTCCCCGACCCCCTTTCTATCATGAGGAAAGGGGTGCAAGCCGGCTCTTTTTGCGCGAGAGTCGTGCTGACCGGCGATACGGCAAGAGCGAGACTGGCCACTGGCGCTTCCGGAAGTGTTATCGCTGCAGGAGCCTCCACAGCTAATGATGGAGTAGTAAGCGCAACCTCTGGGAGGTCCAGAGATGTCGAATCCTTGGGCGGATCTTGCGGAATGGAAGTCTCCCTGGCTTCAATAGTAACCTCTTCACCCTGCAGAGTGGGTTCTTCCCCAGCCTTAGGGGTTGCCACCTCTTCCGGCAAAATCGAAGGCTCCCCAAATTCAGTAGTTGCCCTCTCTGGAATTATCTCGGCAACTGGAGCCTCGACTCCTTCAGACTGGGTCAGCTCTTTTACCGTCTCCTCGATATGCGAGGAGATTACAGCTTCAATATCCCCGGCCAACCCTGCAGCATAAAAGAAGAATGTTAAAACATCCTCTTAAAAATGAAAAGGGAAATTAGGTCAAAAGGTGAAAAGAGTACCTTCAGCGGGAATAATCGCCAGCTGTGATACCATTGATGGCTCACCCCCGTATATTTCTTCCTCTGAGATGTGGGAGAACTTACTCGGATCAGGAAGAGCGGGTTCATCGCCGTAGTCGACCTCGTCTTCAAAATCGCTTTCCCCTGAGAGTGAGGAAGACGATAGCGCCCCGCGCGAGACTTCTGCAGCCGGAGCCTTGCCACCAATTACCCCAGTGGTAGGACTGGGGTCAACTGTCCGAGGACTGGAGATGAAGACACAAGGCGACCCAGGTTGCTGTGCCTCATCTCTCCCTTCATGAGCAAGTAAAAATCCGGGTTGAACTGAAATCCCCGGAATATCGACATCTCCTCTACTCAAGATGTCGACCTCTAGCTGCTCATCCTCGTCAGCGGTGGTGGCTTTGTCAACGAGCTCCCCTTCCTCCGTAGACCTACGGTCTCTGCTGCTCGACCTAGGGGCACGGACTAAAGGAACATCCTCTTCAGCTATATCTTCTTCCCTCGGTACCTCAACGACAGCAGGGATGTCTTCGGATCGGGAGACTTCGGTTGTCAAGTCTCTCCGAACCTTCTTGGGAGCAGGTTCAGCAGTTGAAGCAGAGCGCTGACGACGCTTGCTTACCACCTGTCGAGTCTTTGTCGCTCGTGGCTCCGCCCTTGCTGCTTGCGGCTCCTCCCTTGTTGGTCGCGGCTCCGCCCTTATTGCTCGTGGCTCCCTTCCCGATCTTCTCCCGACCTCCTTATGGGCCTTCAGGTATTGGTCGGTGAGTTTCGAGTGTTTACCAGACTCTGACCTTGCCTCGAGATTTACATTGATACTCTCAATACATGAAGACGCCGGAACAAAGTCTGACGTCTGGATGGCTTGGAAATACCAAGTGCAGAAGCTGAAGCTCATACGGCACTTGGACCCCTCGATAGGTAGACGGAAAGTTGCTCCCGTCCCTCCGGCCACACTGTAATACCAAGCCCGAGCACCTTCGAACAAGTTCCCTTCGAAGGCGAGTCGAGCATTGGGATTCCCGACGTAGAGTTGATCGTAGCCGAACTGTCGAGCGAAACGATTCGGCATGTACGGCTCGATAGTGCATGAAGTCCCTTGCCGGAAAAGCACATATCCGGGCCGAATATTGATCAACCACCAGAAGACTCCCGCGGACAACCTCGTGAAGCCATCTGGGCCCGCGGAATCAGTAAATAGATCCCCGAAAGATGCACCAGAGATCTCGGGGAAGCAGCGATTGAGCTGGTAATTCGCAGGATCTGAAAGTCGCTTTCGGACGTAATATATATAAAGATCACGCCAGCTCGAATCCTCCAACCGCTGTACAAAAGGGACGGAACTCTCCCTCCAACGCACCACCGTCATCAGAGAAGGGCAGTGCATCACGTACCAAGCCATGAGATACGTATAAGGCAACTCGATCCGAGGGTTGGGGCGCTTCACCGTCAGATTCCCCTCTGAGTCAACATACGACTTACCGTGGAAGTTGACAGTTTTCGGCGCCTCGCAGAAACTCTTGGTTAGCGCCCGCAACCCGCTCTGAATGCCAGCCGCCACGGCCGGGAGAAGGGCTATAGGGTTTCCATGAGCCAGGAGCACCGCCGGGTATACCACGTCAGCAACAATAGCTTCATGTGGCAGCGTGGGCACCACACAACGCTTCAGCCACAGCATCAAGAAGCCTGCCAACAGTGCCCTATCGGAGATAGGGGTCCGGGCTTGATGGTGGAAGCTTGCAAAAACCAGGTCAGGATCGAAACCGTCCTCGTTCGAAACTGTGGTGTAGAAGCCTTCAGAAGCCTTGTCGATCCTGTCTTCAATCTCCCTGTCGGAACTGGGAGCCAGTCGGGTTATCGGATTGTCTTTATGATTGACATCGTTGAATAAGTAACTGGCGCAAGACAGTTGCTTGACTCCCTGCGTCCTCTAGGAGGTTATCTGACCGCAAATGTGGAAGTGACACATCACTGTTAGCCCAAGAGGTTACACTCTCCAATTGTTTTTGTGTTTTGATGATGACAAACCAAATTAGTGCTATTTGGTACTAATGATTTTGTTTAAGATAAGTTTCAGGTTTTGTACCATGTTTTGAGTTCATTCGCTTCGCTGTTGCAAAAACTTCTAAGTTCCACATAGTAATGAAGGCAATTTGCTCATCAAGGAAGGATCATAGAAGAGAAGGCACTAGCAAGGCATTGGATGGCTCAAAGACGTGAAGATTGCTCAGAGGTCCTTAGGTTTTGTATTTTTAGTTTTATAGCTTGTTAAAGAATAGAGATTAGGTTTGAAGCTCAATCACACACGTTTTTGCGCATATACTATTTCTTAGTTTATTTCCTATAAAATATACAAAAATATTTTAGTACAAAATCTTTCTTCTACAAATTTCTTTTTATGTTACATACTGAATTCCTGTTTAAAATAGTTTTGTTAAAAATATTTTTCTTCTCAAAATTCTATCTTTATTTCGTTTTCTGACCTGATCCGGTCGACCGGCAGTCTACCGACAGTCGACCGAGTCTGTGTCAGGCTGGTCCGGTCGACCGGACCAGTCGACCGAGGTCCTGGCAGAATGAACGTATCCGTGTGCATGTCTGTCGGTCGACCAGGGCAGTCGACCGATATTTATTTTTGAGTCACAGTTTGTATCAGTCGACCGGGTCGGTCGACCGATAGCCTATAACGGTCGGAATTTTGTACTACCGGTCGACCGGCCCGGTCGACCGATGTAGCCGTTGAACAGTAACGGGCAGATTTTTAATTGAGCTGTTATTTTGTAATTTGAGTTTTAAAAATCCGTTTAAGGTTTTATTTTGAATTAATCACCTCCTAAACTTCAGTAACTATTTCTTATCCCTAAACCCTAGCCCTCTCCTATAAATAGGGGTGTTTGGGGAGAGATTCTTAACAACAATTTTCAAGAGAAAAATTCAAAAGTTTGAGAAATTCAAAAGAGCTTGTTTCTTGGTTTTTGTGCTAATATTCTCACTCTTTTTCTGAATTGGTTTTTGTGATACTCTCTGATTTAATTTTTCTTTTCACCTTACACAAGAGTTTCATTCCTACTCAATATTCTCTAAGGACCTTTGTAAGGGAAGAGATATTTGAAAGAGAGAGTTTGTGGTCTTTTGACTACTCAGAGATAATTTGTACTTGAGCTTTGTGAAATTGGGTACTCCTGTGTGTTGGGTACTGCAGTGATTGTGTAACTGTCTGTGTGATAGTGAAGTAGCTAGAATCCTTCTGGGGAAGGCGGGGAGTAGAGCTGGGTGCTCGAACCTCGATAACATATCCTTGTGTTTGCGATTGGTTTACTTTCTTGCACTCTTTACTTTACTATACTTGCTCTTATTCTTGCTCATCATAATCATTGTCATACTTACTTGCTTGCATTCATCTTGTGATTCTTGTTTGGTGACTGTTGTAGCTTTAATTTTTAAATTGCCCTTTGATTAGCATCTTCACCTATTCACCCCCCCCCCTCTAGGTGATTTTCAATTGGTATTAGAGCTTGGACTCTAGGTTTGGCTTAACATCCATAGAGAGATCCTTAAAATATTGCTAATCAACATTTTCATTCATCCATTCATACACTAGTAAATATGGCCGACAACATTAAAACCCACCTAAATTTGATGGCCTAAATTTTCCCATTTGGAAGGTTAGGATGACTATATTTTTGCAATCACTAGGTAGATTGGTAGCTAAGTCCTTGACCAAACCCTACATAGCACCCGATAGTGATGAGAGCACTTGGACCGACTTCAACTTTAGAGAATATGAGGCTAACTCAAAAGCCCAAAACTCCCTTTTAACCGCCTTGAATGAGGATGACCTTACACGGGTAATTCATTGCCAATCCGCCTATGAGATTTGGCAACACTTATTGGTCACGCATGAAGGGACTTCACAAGTCAAGAGAGCTAAAATAGATCTCTTGAGGTCCCAATATGAATCATTTAAAATGCTTGATGATGAATCCATTGATTGTATGATTACTCGTTTCACTAAAATTACAAATGGTCTTTCTTCCTTAGGTGACGTCATCTCCAACGATCAAAAGGTGCGCAAAGTGATACGAGCTCTTCCTCTATCTTGGGAGATAAAGGCCACCACCTTGAAGGAATTAAACGATAAGGATGAGATGGACATCATTAGTCTCATTGGGAACCTAAAGACCCATGAGATGGAAAAGAAAGCAAGAGAAGAGGTTGCTCCAACAAAGAAGAAGTCCATAGCTTTCAAGTCTTCATCCACTCTTGAAGACGATGAAGAAGAAGATGAGGAGCTCTCCCTCCTTGTACGAAACATGAAGAAATTGTACCGAAGGAAAAAGTTTAACTTCCAAAGAAAGTTTAAAGACAAAAGGGAGGAAAGAGTTTGCTACAATTACCGAAAGCCCGGACACATGATAGCGGATTGCCCGGAGCTCAAAAAGAAGATAATTTCCTCCTTCAAGCATAGGAAGTCGGAAGAAAAGAAAGCCTACAAGGCAGCATGGGATTCGGAAAGCGAGTCCGAAGAAGAAGAAGCGGATACCGCAAATATGTGTTTCATGGCAAACACACCCAAGGTAAACCCTCAATCTCTTGATGATAATGATGATGATTTGAGTAAGGAAGTTCTAGTTCATGCTTTTGTAGAACTTTCCGAAACTTATGATAACAAGAAAATGGAATGCTTTAAATTACAAAAAGAAGTTGCTTTTCTTAAAAATCAACTTGCTTTGGTTTCAAAAGAAAAAGATGATCTTTCTTCCAATCTTGTTTCTATTCAAAATGAATTTGACGCTTATAAGATTTCTTGTAAGGATAAAATCCCTATTGTTGATAATAAAGAAATTTCTTCCTTAAAAACCAAAATGGTTGATTTTGAAAAGGTTTTGAAAGATTGTGCTTTTAACACCAAGAAGCTTGAAGAAAAGTTTTCCAAAAAGCACACTTCTCATGTTAAAGATTCTCATGCTAAAATTCCACATGCTCACACTTCAAATAATACTTCTCATGCTAAATCTTTTCATGCTCACAATGCCCGTGCTCACAAATCACACACTCACTATGCTTTTAAATATGGTAGAGTGTATAGATGTACTTATTGTGGCAAAAATGGACATTTAGCTAAATTTTGTTATGATAAATTGCATAGTTCAAATAATCTTGTTTGGGTTAATGGCTCTAACCCTCATGGACCCAAGAAAATGTGGGTACCAAAATCAAGTCCTAAAATGTTTGATGTAGGTACACACCAAGGCTCCAAGACGTAGGGAGCGGTGGTACCTTGATAGTGGTTGTTCGAGACACATGACGTGGGATATCAACAACTTCACAACCCTATCAAGATACATGGAAGGTGGCTCCGTCACCTTCGGGGATGATTCCAAAGGCACCATCATCGGTATTGGTAATATTCAAATTGGTTCATCTCCTATTATAGAAAATGTAGTTCTTGTTGATGGTTTAAAGCATAATTTACTTAGTATTAGTCAATTTTGTGATCGTGGCCTTAAAGTTTTTTTTGATGATTCTACTTGTAAGATTTTTGATGTTAAATCGAATGATTGTATTTTAACCGGTTTTCGTGATGATAATGTTTATATAATTGACATGCTTAATGTAGAGTGTTCTACTAAATGTTTAAATGCTTTTGATGAAAATTCTTGACTTTGGCATAGAAGATTAGGACATGCATCTTTTGAACATCTTTCTAGAATTAATTCAAAGGAATTGGTGAAGGGTATTCCTTGCTTGAGTTTTGAGAAAGACCGCATTTGTGGTGCGTGCCAACTTGGGAAACAAACCAAGTCTTCCTTCAAACCAATCAAGGATATCATGTCAACTAGACCTCTAGAATTAATTCATATGGATTTATTTGGACCAACTAAAACTAAAAGCTTAAATGGAAGTAGATTTGCATTTGTTTTAGTTGATGATTTCTCTCGTTTCACTTGGGTTTTCTTTTTGCAAAATAAAGATCAAACTTTTTCTCACTTTAAGATTTTTAGAAAAAGAGTTGAAAAAGAAAAAGGTTTTCCGATTTTGAGAATAAGGAGTGATAGAGGTGGTGAGTTTGTTAACCAACTCTTCATGACTTATTGTGATGAAAAGGAAATTAAGCATGAAATGTCTTGTCCTAGGACTCCACAACAAAATGGAGTTGTTGAAAGGAAAAATAGAACACTTCAAGAGATGGCTAGGACAATGATAAGTGAGTACGACCTCCCTCAATATTTATAGGCCGAGGCCGTAAACACCGCATGCTATATATCGAATCGTATTTATTTATGCAAAAATTCTTCTAAAACATCTTTTGAAATGTATCTTTCTAGAAAACCAAATGTGTCATATTTCAAAGTTTTTGGATGCAAATGTTTTGTTTTGAACACTAAAGAGAATTTGGGTAAATTTGATGCTAAGGCTTATGAGGCTATCTTTGTTGGATATTCCTCTACTAGCAAAGCATATAGAGTTTTTATTAGATCTTCACAAACTATTGAAGAAACTATGCATGTTAAGTTTGAAGAGTCTAATGTGTTGTTGAGAATGTTGTAGAGATTGAACCATTAGGTAAAAGCATGGAGAAACTATCCTTGAAGGACTCACCCGCTCAAGAAGATAAGCAAGAACCTTTAAGTGAAGTTCAAGAGGATAATGAGGAAAGCGCTCAACCGCTTCCCAAAGCTTGGAGATACGCTACAAATCATCCTAAGGAGCTCATCTAGGGTGATGCTTCCAAAGGAGTCACAACGCGCTCCAAACTCCATGACCTATGTGGTAACTTTGCTTTCATTTCTCATTTTGAACCCAAAGGCATTCTCGAAGCCGAGAAGGACCCATATTGGTTGCTTGCCATGCAAGAGGAACTCAATCAATTTGAGCGCAACCAAGTTTGGCACCTTGTTCCTAAGCCCCACGATAGACCAATAATTGGTACTAAGTGGATCTTTAGGAATAAGTTGGATGAGTCCGGAAATGTCATTAGGAATAAAGCTAGATTAGTAGCCCAAGGTTACACTCAAGTTGAGGGAATCGACTTTGAGGAATCCTTTGCACCCGTAGCACGGATTGAAGCCATACGGATAACACTAGCTTATGCATCTTTTAAAAATTTTAAACTTTTTCAAATGGATGTAAAAAGTGCATTTTTAAATGGTTTTCTTAATGAAGAAGTTTTTGTTGCTCAACCTCCCAGTTTTGTTGATCATGTTCATCCCGATTTTGTTTTCAAACTTGATAAGGCTTTGTATGGTTTAAAACAAGCTCCAAGAGCTTGGTATGAAAGACTTTCAAGTTTTCTAATTTCAAATGATTTTATTAAAGGTAAAGTAGACACTACTCTATTCACTAAGCATGTTGATAATGATATTTTAATTGTTCAAATTTATGTTGATGATATAATCTTCGGTTCTACTAATGAAGTTTTATGCAAGGATTTTGAAAAGGTAATGCAACAAGAATTTGAAATGTCCTCCATGGGTGAGCTCAACTTCTTTCTTGGACTCCAAGTCAAGCAATTGCATGATGGGAACTTCATCTCTCAAGCCAAATACGCTAAGGAACTCGTGAAGAGGTTTGGACTTGAAGACGCTAAAGCTTGCAACACTCCCATGGCAACTACAACCAAGCTTGATAAGGACGACCAAGGTAAAAATGTTGATATTAAATTGTTTAGAAGCATGATAGGTAGTCTTTTATATTTAACGGCAAGTAGGCCGGATATCATGTTTAGTGTGTGTCTTTGTGCTAGATTTCAATCGTGTCCCAAAGAGTCTCATTTAATTGCCGTAAAACGCATTATTCGATATGTTAAGGGAACGATTGGATTAGGTCTTTGGTATCCGAAAACCGGAGATTTTTCTATGATTAGTTATTCGGATGCCGACTATGCGGGTTGTAGAGTAGATAGAAAGAGTACTAGTGGGACATGTCAATTTCTTGGTAATTGTCTTGTTTCATGGTCCTCTAGGAAGCAAAATTCCGTAGCTCTATCAACCGCCGAGGCGGAGTATGTTGCCGCGGGGGCTTGTTGTGCACAAGTCCTTTGGATGAAACATACTCTCCTTGATTATGATTTGCATTATAAAAATATTAAAATATTTTGTGATAATACTAGTACTATTCATTTAACCAAAAATGCGAATCAACATAGTAAGACCAAGCACATTGAGATTAGATATCACTTTCTTAGAGATCATTTTGAGAAAGGTGATATTGATATTGATTATGTTTCCACCGATTTTCAACTAGCCGATATTTTCACTAAACCACTTGATTTTGCTAGATTTTCGTTTATTTGTGGAGAACTAAATATGTGTATTATTGATTGAACATGTTTTTCATAACCCTTTTTGATGTATGACAAAAAGGGGGAGAGTAAGTTACATGGACAAAAATAAGTTCATTTGGTCTTGGTTCCATATGAATTTATATGTTTTATGAGTTTTTGTATTTTAGTTTAAATTGGTATCTAGAGCATATTATTGTTTGTTTCAATTGGTTTCAATAATTGGTGCATCATTTCAATTATTGGTATCTAGAGCATATTATTGTGTTTTTAATTATAGCATAATTTGAGGGGGAGTTTTCTCCTCCCTATATTTTTGTTAATAGCCTATTTGTTTTGTCATCATCAAAAAGGGGGAGATTGTTAGCCCAAGAGGTTACACTCTCCAATTGTTTTTGTGTTTTGATGATGACATACCAAATTAGTGCTATTTGGTACTAATGATTTTGTTTAAGATAAGTTTCAGGTTTTGTACCATGTTTTGAGTTCATTCGCTTCGCTGTTGCAAAAACTTCTAAGTTCCACATAGCAATGAAGGCAATTTGCTCATCAAGGAAGGATCATAGAAGAGAAGGCACTAGCAAGGCATTGGATGGCTCAAAGACGTGAAGATTGCTCAGAGGTCCTTAGGTTTTGTATTTTTAGTTTTATAGCTTGTTAAAGAATAGAGATTAGGTTTGAAGCTCAATCACACACGTTTTTGCGCATATACTATTTCTTAGTTTATTTTCTATAAAATATACAAAAATATTTTAGTACAAAATCTTTCTTCTACAAATTTCTTTTTATGTTACATACTGAATTCCTGTTTAAAATAGTTTTGTTAAAAATATTTTTCTTCTCAAAATTCTGTCTTTATTTCGTTTTCTGACCTGATCCGGTCGACCGGCAGTCTACCGACAGTCGACCGAGTCTGTGTCAGGCTGGTCCGGTCGACCGGACCAGTCGACCGAGGTCCTGGCAGAATGCACGTATCCGTGTGCATGTCTGTCGGTCGACCGGGGCAGTCGACCGATATTTATTTTTGAGTCACAGTTTGTATCAGTCGACCGGGTCGGTCGACCGATAGCCTGTAATGGTCAGAATTTTGTACTACCGGTCGACCGGCCCGGTCGACCGATGTAGCCGTTGAACAGTAACGGGCAGATTTTTAATTGAGCTGTTATTTTGTAATTTGAGTTTTAAAAATCCGTTTAAGGTTTTATTTTGAATTAATCACATCCTAAACTTCAGTAACTATTTCTTATCCCTAAACCCTAGCCCTCTCCTATAAATAGGGGTGTTTGGGGAGAGATTCTTAACAACAATTTTCAAGAGAAAAATTCAAAAGTTTGAGAAATTCAAAAGAGCTTGTTTCTTGGTTTTTGTGCTAATATTCTCACTCTTTTTCTGAATTGGTTTTTGTGATACTCTCTGATTTAATTTTTCTTTTCACCTTACACAAGAGCTTCATTCCTACTCAATATTCTCTAAGGACCTTTGTAAGGGAAGAGATATTTGAAAGAGAGAGTTTGTGGTCTTTTGACTACTCAGAGATAATTTGTACTTGAGCTTTGTGAAATTGGGTACTCCTGTGTGTTGGGTACTGCAGTGATTGTGTAACTGTCTGTGTGATAGTGAAGTAGCTAGAATCCTTCTGGGGAAGGCGGGGAGTAGAGCTGGGTGCTCGAACCTCGATAACATATCCTTGTGTTTGCGATTGGTTTACTTTCTTGCACTCTTTACTTTACTATACTTGCTCTTATTCTTGCTCATCATAATCATTGTCATACTTACTTGCTTGCATTCATCTTGTGATTCTTGTTTGGTGACTGTTGTAGCTTTAATTTTTAAATTGCCCTTTGATTAGCATCTTCACCTATTCACCCCCCCCCCCTCTAGGTGATTTTCAATCACTTCCCAGTAAGTCTCGTACACCCGAGGAAACTCTTTCTTCAAGAGGTGGAGCTCCTCAGTGGTCAGGACATAATCCTCATAGGGAATGTCCCCTGTTGCCAGCCCCGAGACCTCATGTAGCTCGTGCAGTGCAAGGCCCATCTCTCCGACCGGGGTAAAGAATGTCCCCGTCAGAGGATTGTAGCGCTCCAGGATCCCGAAAAAGTTATGAAAGCCTGGTGGGACACCCCACTGTACGGCCCTGACCGCCGGGTACAGTCCCACACACTTTAGCAGATCCCCAAGATCAGTGAGGACGAAATCCACCATCCTGCCCCACCAGTAGTTCTCCGTGGAATGGACCCACCCGGGCGGACGAAAACCGACCGGATAATCACCCTCCGCTTTCATGAACGAGTTGAGGAAGGTAGTGCCAAGTTGTGGTATCTCTCCAACCGGAACCTCAGACTTGCGCGACCCCGGGAAAAGGCCGAGAACCGACCTGTCATGGCTATCATGACGGTGTACTTTATGGGAACCCAAATCACCGAGAGTAATCTCAGGGACATATCGAGAAATGTCCCATTCCATCTTCCGAGGGACGGACATGTGCTGGAAGTAGGACAGCGGGAACATCCTCTCCATGTCCGGAAGAAAGAACCTTCCACCCTTTATCTGACGGAGCCATTTATAAGTTTCGTCATACACACGATAGCCGCCATCGTTGATACGATCTCTGAAGAAGAAGGCAGGCTTCTCCAACTTGACGTGAGCATCTGTTGTGAATGCTGCATCGGTCATAAGTACCCGAAGAGTTCTCATGTCAACATTAGAGAGCCTCTCTCTGCGATCCTGCGACTGGTCAGCAGTCACAGGGACAGTCCTTCGTAGCACAAAGGTCAAGTCCCGGTCAGCACCACCTACATGTCTAAAGTGGCGCGTCTTGGCGAGTGAGGCAGAAGGATGGGGCACTGCAAAAGAAAATGACACTTAGTTAGATACTTAAACGCTAAGTGTTCATAACCTAGACGCAGAAGAGATACTGGACACAGGAATTATCAAATCCGCGTCCAGACCTGCGAAATCGCGTCCAAACGCAGAAGAGATACTGGACGCAGGAATTATCGAATCCGCGTCCAGACCTGCGAAATCGCGTCGAAACGCAGAAGAGATACTGGACGCAGGAATTATCAAACCCGCCTCCAGACCTGCAGGATCCGCGTCTCCACCACCAGAAGGTCATGGAATGTCCTTGATGTCGCTTCTGGGGTGCGAAAAGAAGGGAGTTATCCACCTTAACCCTTCCATCACCACAACCGCCAGAAGTTAAGGAGGGTAACTCCCTTCCTTTCACACCCCCAGATTTCTAATTGCTTGGACTCAGGTGCCAGATTCATTAAAAGCGGCAGCTGATGGAACAGAACGCAAGGATCAAATCTGCGTTCTACAAACCAAGTCCGCGTCTGAACCCTTCACAATTAGAAATATTCTAAGTGAAGAATCCGAAATGCAGGACCCAATGGCGCGAGGGTCCAAACCCGCGCCTCGGTTATCAACTTAAAGGCTGCGTCTGAGACCGCGTCTGAGAATCAAACACGAGTTATATTTTGTGTTAAGGATTCTTAGGGTTCTATGAGCTTCCGCTAATGGCGAAATCCACGCCTAAAAGGCATCATACCTGGGAAAGCGACATCCTGCGCAGAGGAAGCGCCCCTCTGGACCTCGGCGGCAGTCGCCCGTGAAGAAGAGGCGGTTGGCTTGGTCTTGGGTGCCATCTTTAATTCCAGAAAAAGGAGTGAATAGTTCAAAAGTCCAGTAATGGAGATGAACAGTTAAATAGAGGAAGAAGAGAACTCTCTTGAGCAAGTGCGTTCAAAGAAGAAAAGAGGTCTCTCTGACTGTTGCCTTTTATAGGCACAAGGATTCGCAAAGATACGCGGCGTGTGACCTGATAAAAGCTGCAGCGAATCATCGCATGACGCGTGGAACAAATCATCACGAAGATCATGCGTCACGACTCCGCAGCGAGTCATCATTTGACACGTGGCGCGGTTCAGTTAATGAACCGAGAAGTCCGCGCGCCAAAAGGTGAAATCCTGCCGGTTCCCCAGGCCAGCTGGCGGCGTAATCATCACACGGCACAGATTCGCACCCAAGGGACGCACCTCTTAGATGGACATGCCCCGTTAGCATCTCCATAAATGCATTCGGAAGGTCGTGTCTCTCTACAAAGTCCGCGTCCGACCCAGTGGGCCCAACATCGCGTCTGCCTCATGGAAGATCAGGTGCGTTTCCATTGCCAAAGGACGCACCCTACAGAAATCACGTCTTTAAAGCAGTACCATCTCGGCTTTTCGAAAAGAACCTGCGTTCAGCCTCCTGCTTCTGCAAAATCAGTTCAACAGTACACTGACGCAAGCAGACGACCAACCACTCCTGGCTTAAAGCACACCCGTGACAGACTAAAAGCAATCGGGGAGGTTTAGACTGTGCATCTAGACACTCAACATGATCAACTCTCGTGGCTTCAAAGAGTTCAAACAGTACACTCACGAAGACCAACTCCAGATAAAATCAAACCCGGAGCACTAACAGTCCAGTCATGAAAGCAAATATGGCTAAAATCCAAAGTATTTCGAAATCAGTCCCAGTTAACTGCGGAATATCGAAAACTTTGGAGGGGGTTCTGTAGGCTGTCCAAAAGTTACTGGAGGACAAGCCATTGAAAAGCAAAGTTTCAAGCTCTAGACGCGAGGGACTATCACCCGCATCTCAGCATCAAGACGCGAGGGACTATTACCCGCGTCTCAGCATCAAGGCGCGTTGGCTCGACACCCGCGTCTCAGCATCAAGGCGCGTTGGCTCGACACCCGCGTCTCAGCATCAAGGCGCGTTGGATCGACACCCGCGTCTCAGCATCAAGGCGTGTTGGCTCGACACCCGCGTCTCAGCATCAAGGCGCGTCGGCCTGACACCCGCGTCTCAGCCTCAAGACGCAAAGGTCTAAAACCCGCGTCTCAGTTATAACCGCCTTGGTTAAGGGACCAATCACTGCCCACACGTAAGGGAAATCAGCCCCCATCGTGGCATGTCTTTAGCAGGCACGTGGGTTAGTTACCGCCCATGTAGCGGGAAAGTTGGCCCTCATTGTAGAGCGTTTTCAGGAGGCACGTTCACCCCTAGGACCTCTATAAATAGCCTCGTTTACTATGAGGTCGAGGCAATCAGCGATAAGCAAGGAATCAGAAGGAGAGATCGGAGAGAATCAATCAGGCGAAGAGAGACAGAGGGCGACACAGAGAGAGAAGAAGCAGATCAACTCTTCAGCAAGTTCGCTGCGTACGAGCTAGCTTTCGCCTACCTTCTCTTTTAGAGTTTTGGTAGACAGAGCTGTGTCACTCTTTCTACCGGCCGAAGAGGAGATCCCTGAAGGACGGTCATCTGGTCAACGGAGAATAAGATTCACTCTCCACCGCTACACGAAGAACCCAGCCTTAAACAAAGGGGGAATTCAAGATTCAATATTCTCCCTCCCTTGTAACCGGAAAGAACAGTTATTTTGTTGTAATCCTTTTCATTTGATTCAAGGAAAACTTTTACAGCAATTCACTGTCTCCCTCTTTCCCGGGTCATACAGAGACCCTGCGACAGACGCGGGTCTTTGGGCTCTTGGAGCCGGAAGAGAGAAACTCTTCATACTTTGCCTGGTCGAACTCGACGACAAGCGATTCGACCATCTTCCTCTTATAGAGACGTCACCTTGCGCCACGATTTGTTCGTCAGTAACAAATGTAGTCCCCAGCGGAGTCGCCATCTCTTGTACGCGTCAGAAAAGGAGGATTCGATTGCAAAATTCTTTTGATTGGATAGAAGATTATAACAGATCAGTCTTCCGATTACAAGGGAGGGAGGATGTTGAGTCTTGAATCCTCCCTTTGTTTAAGGGTGGGTTCTTCAAGTGACGATGGAGAGTGAATCTTGTTCTCCGTTGACCGGGTGAACGTTGAGATCTTCCGTGGCTCTTCTCTTCGGGTGGTTGACGGAGTAACACAGCTCTGTCGACCAAAACTCTCAAAGAGATTGTCGATAAAGGCTAACATGAAGACAGCAAGTTCTCTGAACAGTTGAACTCTCTCTCTTTTCTCTCAGAGCTCTTTTCTCCCAAAAAAATTCCCTTCTTCATAGCAACGGGGCTATTTATAGGGGTTTCAGAGGCGTACGTGCCTCCTAAAAACACTCCATAATGGGGGCTAACTTTCCCCGTTATGTGGGCCGTGATTGGCCCCGAAACCGGAACGGTACAACTGAGACGCGGGTGTCAACCCATGCGCCTTGGAGCTGCTGAGACGCGGGTGTCAACCCGCGCGCCTTGGTGCGGCTGAGACGCGGGTTTCGACCCTCGCGCCATAGTGCTGCTGAGACGCGGCTGTCGAGCCTCGCGCCTTGATGCTGCTGAGACGCGGGTTTCGACCCTCGCGCCATAGTACTGTTGAGACGCGGCTGTCGAGCCTCGCGCCTTGATGCTGCTGAGACGCGGCTGTCGAGCCTCGTGCCTTGATGCTGATGAGACGCGGCCAAAATTAGCTTTGTGTCTAGAACTTGGAATTCTGCTTTTTAATGGCTTGTCGTTTAGTGATTTTTAGACAGCCTACAAAACCCCCTCCAAAGTTTTCGACATTCCGCAGTTAAGTTGGACGGATTTTGAAATACTTTGGACTCTAGCTGAGCTCACCCTTGTGACTGGACTTTCAATGCTCCGGGTTTGATCTTATCTGGAGTATGGTCTTCGTGAGTGTACTGTGGAACTCTTTGAAGCCACCAAAATTGATCGTGTTGAGTGTCTAGATGCACATTCTAAACCTCCCTGATTGCTTTAAGTCTGTCGTGGGTGCACTTTAAGCCAGGAGTGGACGGTCGTCTGCTTGTGCCAGTGTACTGTTGAACCGATTTGCAGAATCAAGGACTAAACGCCAGTTCTTTTGGGACGCAGAGATAGCACTGCTTTTAAGGACGCGACTTCCTTTTGGGATGAAAACGCTACTATTATTCCATAAGGCAGACGCGATTTTTGTCTGGGTTGGAAGGATGTGAACTTCAGAAAGACGCATCTTTTTGGAGTGAAGCCGCGACTTTCTGGACGCAACTATGGCCGTGCTGAAGGGATGCGTCCATTGAAGAGGCGCGACTATTGAGTGCGAATCCGTGCCATGCCATGAGTGCACTGCCACGTGTCCTGTGGAGCCGACGGGACACCTTCTTTTTGGCGTGCGAACTTCATGCGTCAGCCTTCCATTGGAGTTTGACACTCGTGCGGTCATTAAGGCCGACGGTTCTGATTAGTGAGCCATTAATTATGGGCATTATGGCTCGCCTATAAATAGGGCTTACTCCCTTCCTTAGCAGTCCCATACTTGGACTATTCTCTTTTAACAGCGAGTACTCTGAGAGACTCCATCTTCTCCCTTCAAGGATTTTACCAGGGGCTTGCCTCCATGGATGAAGATGACCCAGAGCTTTCATGCTTCTGTTTGGTCTCTTTAGAAGATTACCACTGTCAAGTGATTTCAATAACAGAAAGCGTCTCCTTGAGTACCTTTTATGTCCGCGCTTCGATGCAGAGAGTTCAACTCTTAATAGAGGCCTCTGCGGGTACGCCTTCTCGGTTTGCCATGACATTTTTAACCCAGCTAAGTTTGAATTCTGATATCTCTTAAAGAGATTCATCATCTGGATTTTCTCCTGAAGTCTTAGTTGGTGCGTTCCTCTTTTTGAAGTTGCGCCATTTGACTTAAACTTCTCTGAACGCGAGTATGGTAGACTTAGGTACCTGGCTACGGATTCTGCATATAGAACTCGCGTCTTGAGGCTGTCGACTTAACATCTCTTGTACGCGTCGGAAAAGGAGGATTCGATTGCAAAATTCTTTTGATTGGATAGAAGATTACAACAGATCAGTCTTCCGATTACAAGGGAGGGAGGATGTTGAGTCTTGAATCCTCCCTTTATTTAAGGCTGGGTTCTTCAAGTGGCGATGGAGAGTCAATCTTGTTCTCCGTTGACCGGGTGAACGTTGAGATCTTCCAGGGCTCTTCTTTTCGGGTAGTTGACAGAGTAACACAGCTCTGTCGACCAAAACTCTCAAAGAGATTGTCGGCAAAGGCTAACTTGAACACAGCAAGTTCTCTAAAGGATTGAACTCTCTCTTTTCTCTCAGAGCTCTTTTCTCCCAAAAAATCCGACCCCTTCTTCATAGCAACGGGGCTATTTATAGGGGTTTTAGGGGCGTACGTGCCTCCTAAAAATACTCCATAATGGGGGCTAACTTTTTCCGTTATGTGGGCCGTGATTGGCCCCGAAACCGGGACGGTTACAACTGAGACGCAGGTGTCAACCCACGCGCCTTGGAGCTGCTGAGACGCGGGTGTCGAGCCTCGCGCCTTGATGCTGCTGAGACGCGGCTGTCGAGCCTCGCGCCTTGATGCTGATGAGACGCGGGTTTCGACCCTCGCGCCTTGGTACTGCTGAGACGCGGCCAAAATTAGCTTTGCATCTAGAACTTGGAATTTTGCTTTTTAATGGCTTGTCTTTTAGCGATTTTTAGACAGCCTACAGTCCTAAGATCATTTGGTTTGAGAGTCACCGATTAAAGGCTCGTTACATGGGCAGATTAGAAAGCCAAAAAGAACTAAGGAGTAATATAACCAAAAAAATAAGAAAAAAGAAAAAATATATATAATAAGGCATAAGAGTTAGAGTTAAAGAACCCCAAGTCAAAATTTCACGGCCACAAAGGTGCATATAACTTAGGGTAAAATAATATACTAAATGAGAAGTATAATTTGACTCCTTATATTGATTGATAATAAATTTTTGAATAGAGACTAAGTTTAGGAATGAAAAATTCAGTTTTCCTATAACTTATAGATTACTTGAACTCTTACAATAATACTTCAAATTTTTTTCTCTTTCAAAATGCTTTTCGAAAATATTAACTCTTTGTTTTTCTTTCTTTATGAATTTTGTAGATGTAATCAAACGAAACCCTCACGAGACAAAACTCGTCCTTTAAGGGAAACTTAGAAGTTTAACGGCTTGTTGCACACGCTCAGTGCAATCGCGTGACCTGCGAAAATGGTCTAATAATCTTTGGTTTAGTTTTGTTATTTTGCTTGAGGACGAGTAAAAATAGGTATGGGGGTGTGATCGGTTGCTAAATTTGCATATTTATTGTCACATTCTCATACTTGTTATATAATAAATTTTGTTTTTAATCTTATTTATTGTCTAATTTATATGCAGGCCCATTACTAAAGGAGAGGGAAGAGAAACGAGCCTGAAAGCCCATCAAAATTCTGATTTAATTCAGAATTAATTCAAATTAAAGATCAGGGCAAATCAGGGCAAATCAGAGAAGATAAAATCAGTTGAACAAGCTGTTAAAATAGATCTTCACAAATCAATTGGTTAAAGCCAAAGATCAAAGGAGGTTTCAACAAATTCAGGACCTGATTCTGAAAATCCAATTGGATAAAAGGACGGATCGACGCATTAACGCACCACGGCAGCTGAATCTGGCTAAATGGCCAGATACTGGCCGCAGATCCGCGGTAAAAGCCACGTATCCGTGGCTTTGTTGAGGCCATTGGGGGAGGTTTGCTCCCCTTATCTTCGTATGCTCTCCCTTACTTGGTTTTTGCCTATAAATACTGGGTTTTCAGAGACTACAGGGAGCGACCAAGCAGAGATAGATTTTAGGGTACTTTTTTATTCTTTTTAGAGTAGGTTTTCATTTTTTCCTTTTTTGTAATTTTTACTTTTTTATGTAACTGAGAGGAGAAAGAGTATCATGGAGGAATGAGAGCAAGCGTGTACTGAGGGTGACACTAGTATAAGTAAGTCTTTTCTTTCATCTTTATTTGAATCGAATTAAAGTTTCTTTTTCTTCTTTACTCTTGTTTTCATTTCTCTCCTTTGATGTGTTGCAATCCAAGTGAATCTGATAGCCTCGAGACTACTTCGCCATTGCAAGTGCCCTTGATGGCCTATGGTGATGAACAACTATTCTTTTGTTAGTTTAGCTTGCCCTTTTATTCATAGTGGATATCGGGAATGGAGAAGATCCTACGCGCTATGCTTGATCGCCTTTAAAGACTTGGTAAGTCGTAGCTACGGATCCAAGGTATATGAGCACTGAAGAGTTAAGTAATTTTTAGTTTCTTTTCTTTTAACTTTTAGTTTAGATCACCAACACCACAATCTCCCAACTCCTTTTAATTTCTTTGTATAAATCTATTTTCTATTTTCTCCACCTTCTCAATCTATCGTATTCTTCTTAACTTGAATATAACTTATTTTTTCTTTTTTTTTCAAGAACTAAAAGAAGATCTTTAACCATTGATTGTAACTTAAAAGAGAACTTACTAAAAAGCTTCTATCGCTAGTTCCTCCTTGTGGATCACGACCCAGATAGCCACATGCTATCGCGGTAAAATTGAGTACTTGCACATTCTATTCTTAAGTTCTGAAATTCTATATGCTTGTGTGCAGGTAAAAACTCAATCAGCCGCGGGTTAACAGGAGGGGAAGCGGGTAGGGCTATGGAGTGGTGGTAGTGTTCATGGGTGGAGGAGATTTAGGATGTGGTTTGATTGTGGTGGAGTTGATTTAGGAGGTGGAGTTAATGATAAGGATGGCGATGATGATGGGGAAGAGGGTGATGGTGGAGGTGTTGTTGAAAATGTTAGAGAAGGTGGTTAATTGAAAAAGAAGAAGAAGAAAGTAGAGATGGAGGATGGTAATATTGTTGATGTTGGTGATTGGCCAACCAAGGGGAAGGCCGAGGAGGCATCACCGGCGATAGGGGTTTCCGAAGGTGGAGATGGCCGTCAGTAGAGAGTAGGGGAGAGAGGGAGAGGGGAATTGAGAGGAGATAGAGTGAGAGACATTAAAAAGAAGAGAATGAGATTGAGAGAAAATTAGAGAGAATTGACAGAGAGAGGGGGAAAGAATTTGAGGGGGAGAGAAAAGGGGGAGGTTAGTAGCAGCTAGGGGAAAAGAAGAAGAAGATGAAAATAGAAAAGAAAGGAAGAAGAAAGAAAAAGAAAAGAAGGAAGAGATTTTTTCGAGGAATGAGTGGAGGAGGAAAAAAGGGGAGAAAAGAAAGAGAAAAGAAAAAGAAAAAGAGAGAAAAGGAGTGGTGGAGAAAAAAGGGGAGAGAAAGAAAAAGAAAAAAAGAAAAAATCAAGATAAAACTCCGGATCTGAGAAAACACTGAAAATACTGGGAAATGCTGGAAAAATAGAGTAATTTGAAAAGGTCCCAAAAAATATCAAAAAATAGCAAATATTATATTAAGGTATATAGTGAAATCAGATTCAAGAAATTCATTTTCATTTTCAAATTAAAAATTTTAGAATTAACTGGTGATACTGGTCGACACAAAATCCGATCGAATTTTGATTAATTCAGAAAAATTCTCAAAATATATAAAAGTAGAAAATGCGATCTTGAGGAACAATTTCAAAGTAGTTTCTAGAAATTCAACTCCATTTGTGAATTAAAAATCCGAGAATCGATCGGCAGCACCGGTCGATAGCGGTTTTGAAGATTTTATAATTTAATTTAGAAAAATTTCATAAAATCATGAAAAATTTAAATATTGAAAAATAATATTTGAAATTAAAACTAGTCAAATCAGACTACAAGAAAGGTCTAATCGAGCAGAACACTAGTATCCTTGGTTTAGACTTGGGCTAATTCTGAATCTTGGAATCCGGATCCAATACCAAATGATAACATAAATAATCATAAACAAATACAGGGACATAAATGAAAAATATGATTGAACAGTCAAAACACGTATCTAAGTACATATTCCAGGAACGGAGTGATACGTTCTACACACCTTACAAAAATTTCTTCCTCGAAATTTTGATAAGGAGAAGATGAACACAAAAGATAGGAATGAGGATTATACCAATTAAGATATGAATAATTAAGAATAACTTTTATAACTGACTGATCAACAAACTCGAAACCTAAACGCCCTTCTGCACTTCCTGCCATATATATTTTATATGGTGACATACCACTACTGATCTGATAACTGTTAATCAGAAATTCTGCTAGACGGAGATAATTAAGAATCTGAATAGTCCATTTGACTGCTCGATCTATCTGAAAATGATAAGATAAGCTGAATATATGAAGAGTCCCTAGACTTCTCTGAAGACTTTATCAAAACTATGATCTGAATCCTGTATCTCTGTCTGACACAATAATAACTAAAATATTGTATAGTTGAACTATCTTTCTCATATAATTATTTGCCAGAACTTCTGTAAACTGACCTATTTTGAATAATATGAAATGAGCTAACTCTAGAATTGTTCAAACTTCCACCGTCTGAATTTCTATCAGGCGTGAAACTGTTCCTGACGAAGAGTTTGCAATAAAATTACTAGATGTTCTGCCTGTTCTTTGTTACTCTGGATGTGGACCAAAATATCACAAAAATAGACAACTAGATAAAATTGATCGCAATTAAAATTGATAAAGAAAAGTGGAAATAACGAGTTCTGAATGTGGGCATCGATTAGTCTGAAAGGTATAACTAAAAATTTATAATAACTGCCCTCAAATGATAACCTAATTTTAGATTAAATATATAGAGAATACCCAAGTCCTGCAAGGTTGGTCGAATAGATCATCAATAAAGATTTTGATCATTTTGTTAGATACAGTGAGAAAACCCAGTTCATCAGGTTCATGCAACACAATAAGCGGGAGAAATTCGGAAAATAAGGTTAGAGTGCTAAACACTGACAGAACTAGTCACGAGTAAAGTTAGGGTCAGGTGGGGCCATTGCATAACACAACGTCAGACGTTAAGCACTAGGGTGCGATGGAGCTAACGCACTGCGAGGCTCGCACTTGGCGAAGCTCACGTGGCGAAGCCAGCCCGTAATACAACACTAAATGCTAATCACCAGGGTTCAGCAAAGCTCACACCTGGTTTAAGCTAGGTGTGGCTAGAGCACAAACCTCGTTTGGCGTGATTGTGGGGTCTATGGTTCATCAAATTCATAAAAACTGCTAGGCGTTGTTGCTCCGGAGGACAGGATTAAGAATTCATAATAACTGAGATGAGCACTGAATACTATTTTTTGGATGTCAATCGTACGACAGATCAATTCAGAGAATACCGGAGTCCCGTGAAGCCAAAGAACTATCCGATATAAGACAATACGGTATACTAGAATCAAAGAATGCCAGAAGAGGGTGAGAGTGAAGCACATCTGTCCTGCCGCTACCTCACTAGTCTACCGATATTTAAAGTTGGTATAAAGACTACAAAAATCAGAATAATGAAAAATGGAAGGATTCATGAATCAAAGGAAGGACAATCAAGAAGAAATGGATAACTCTGCACTTGTAGTTGGATTGTATAATCAGGATTCCTACATTCCAGTTAGAAATTTTATTACCATTAATTTGCTAACTAGTTGCACTGTGGATGTAAGATCCAAGGCTCTGATACCATCTTGTAACCCCCTATCCCGCGGGTATGGAGATGTATTGCGACGTATATACACAGATCAAAAATACTCTCACATAAAGACGCTAAGCATCAATACAGGCAGGAATCAGAGTACAAGTACATGGCGCATTATACTGTTGGAACTTGCTTTTGATGATACATTTGTGAAGCCATTTCAATGGAGCTCTTTTGCACAAGCCTATTCAAGAGTTCTACATGATCAAGACTTCCCAAAGAGAGTTGCTATTGATGTGTATTGTAATAGTTAATAGTATGTTAAAAGCCTTGAAACACACATACACATCATTAGTCTATTAGTAGACTTGACTCTTCCTATTGGCAGACTTGACCCTTCCTATTAGCAGACTAATAGGGTTGTTAGTCGACTTATCAAAATGACTAGTGGACTAATACATGTTGTAGTCGACTTATAATTCCTGCTGTTCGACTAACTATAGTTTCCAGAAACTTGTATATCTGTTTCAGTCTTATGTGGTCGACTTATACCCAAGATTAGTCAACTAACCCAGTCAAATTTGCCTATACTAGTCGACTAACCCCAACCCCTAGTCGACTTATAGCAGTTTGTAACTATTGTACAGTTATTGAATTCTGGTATTTTATCCAACGTTTCAAAATTCAAATTTGTCCTGATAACTACCCTAACTGACCCTAACTGACTATGGATTTCAGCTATAAATAGGTATGTTATTCTAGGCTAAAAACACCAATTCAAATCAAAAGTTTTCTGACCAAAAACTCTGTTCAAAATTCTGGTTTTCTGAAACTTGTTTCCACTTTCTGTTTCTTCACCAATTCCTAATCTATTGTGAAGATTTCTAAAAGTCCACCTATAATAGCCATTGTCCACGATCACATACAGATTCAAGGCTTATATAAAAGTTTGTAATCACTCAAAGAGCAGCATTGTACAAGAGCGTCTTCGAGTTGAAGAGAGTTTGTGCAAGGTGTTGTGGTCTTCTTGGTTATAAGAAGAGTTGTACACATTTGGAAAGGGGATTTGTCAAGTGGTATGCAAGGTATTGATTTTGGTGTAAAAAGTCAAAGGATAAAGGAAAATCTCAAGCGGGTGGCTTGGGGATTAGATGTAGGCCACGAGGACCGAACCAGGATAAATCTTCGTGTTTGCGTTTGCGTTATCTTTTCTGAGATTTATCTTCCTTTATTGCAAGTACTTTATTTCTGTAACGCTAATATCTTTGTTTGAGTATTGACGTGTATTTTAGATCCAACAATTGACATTATCTCGGGACCAACAATTGGTATCAGAGCCCTGTATATCCAGTCAACAACATACAAGGATGGCAACGGAGTTTCCTTTGTCACAATTCAAAGAAGGACATTCTACACAATGTCCACCGCTATTTGACGGATCCAACTACAATTATTGGAAGTCTAGAATGAAGATCTACTTACAATCGCTCAACTACGAACTTTGGAACATAGTAGAAGCACCGTACACCAAGCTGACAACCAACTACACCTCTTGAAGTGATGATCAAAAGAAGAATGCGAACCTTGATGCCAAAGCAATGAATGTTTTATTCTGTGCCTTAACCAAAGAAGAATTCAATCGTGTACCAATAGCCACTTCTGCAAATCGAATATGGCACACTCTATAGGTAACACATGAAGGCACAAATAAAGTTAAGGAATCTAAAATTTCTGTTCTTGTCCGCAGGTTTGAACTTTTCAAAATGAAGGAGAATGAAACCATCTAAGAAATGGTTACAAGATTCACCGACATAACCAATTCCTTAGCATCCCTTGAAAAAGAATACACCCAAGTCGAAAAAGTTCGCAAGATCCTTCGTGCACTCACACCAAATTGGAGAAGAAGACAACTGCAATAGAAGAAGCGAATGATCTCTCAACAATGTTGTTAGAAAATCTTATTGGCAATCTAATGGCATATGAAGTGCAACTCGAAGATAGAAAGAAGGATGAACAACATCTCTCTCAAAGAAGAAAGAAATTGTCGTCCATGCATCCTCAGACACGGACAATTCAGATAACGATGAAGAGGAGATGACAATGCTTTTAAGAAAGTTCAGAAAGTTCTTGAAGTAAGGTAAGTTTAAATATTTTAATTGTAATAAAACATGCCATATGAAGAAGGATTGCCCTTTGCTCAAAAACAAGGTAAATTCAAGAGCAAAAAGTTCAGAAAGAAGAAAAACTACCAAGCTTCATGGAAAAATAGTGATTCCTCTTCTTCTGATGAAGAAGAAACCACTGAACATGCCAATATCTGTTACATGGCTCTAGAAAAAGATGAGATACAATTTTCTGAACTCTTAGATGCATTTCAAGAATTATACAATGATCTTAAGAATGAAAAGATAAAGAATAAAGTTTTGAAAAGAAAATGAAAAACTTTTCAAAGAAAATTCTTGTTATGCTTCTCAAATTTCTTCTATAAATTCTCAAAAAGATGATTTTGAAAAAGTAATATCATCATTAAAAAAAGATAATGAGAATTTATTACAAAATAATGTTTTATTAAAAAGAGAAATTATGTCTTTAAATGAAAGAATTTCAGTTTTAGATAAAGACATATCAATTTTCAAAATAAAATATGAAGAGATTTTGAAAAATGTGACTAAATTTAATCAAGGAAAAGGAAAGTTGAATGATTTGTTATCATATCAAAAGATGTCACATAATCATTATGGTCTTGAATTTTTTGAAAAATCTACATATGTTAGTAATCCATATAATTCTTTTGTGAAAAGAAATACTGATATTATTTCAAAAAGAATTAAGAACAAGTTCATATGGATTCCTAAATACTTAAGTATTGTTGATAAAAATACTTATATTGCATCATACATATATGATATATGTAATTCATGCAATTATGTGTATACTAACATATGGAAACCAAATTCAAATTAGGTTTGGTCTCCTAAAGGTTAATGCTTTGATCTTCTAATAATTGGTACCATTCTAATGTCTATCTTTCAGGTACTATATAAGAAGTTGGATAAGAAAAATATTTCAGAACATTTATTATATATATTTTGTTGGCTCGGAGGCTTTCCTCTCTAGTTTTGATGATGATTAACTCATGTAGTTATGTTTACTAATATTCTTGTGATTTTAGTTATAGATCATTGATCAAGATATTAGTTGGTAATTGCTTCAAAAAGAGGAGTTTGGAAGCCTTCACTTGGTGATTCCCGTGCCCGAGCATCAAGATCATACCTTTGCACTCAATGGATCACGTTTAGGATCGAGCCGGCTTGAAGATTGAAGATCATCAAGAAGACTTAGGTATCCTAGTTTTAGTTTAGTGTGTTTTAGATCCATTTGTAAAGCTTAGTATAGTTAATATGCTCAAGTGCACAACACACACGTTTTATGGATTTTGGTTTCATGAATAGTTTAGATCAAAACAAGTTTAAATGATTTTTATGTATATTAGATGTGTTCAATATACATACATGCTTCATATCTTAAACAAACTTATTTTGATATGTCTATTCATGAGTTTTAAGAAAAATCAGATTTCCTATTGAGAAAAATCCAAGTTTGACAAAATACTAATTTTGGTTTTTGGTAAAAATGATAAGACACAAAATGGTTTCATATGCTTGATATTTGAGTTAAAATGTTTATCACAAGTTTATATATCAATGCAAAATGATAAAACTATTTTTGGGTATTTTTATAAGAGATAAAAGAATTTTTAGAAATATTTTAACATGTTTTTCTGACCCAGTTTTCTGTCCCAGAACTGGCTGACAGGCCAGGTCGGCCGACCGCACGGTCGACCGTACCAAGGGCCGGTCGACCCTGCGGTCGACCGACGTGCACAGAGCTGTGCACGCCTGGCAGCACAGTGGGCCGGCCGGCCGACCGGCCGACCGGACCAGAGAGCTTTGCTCTCTGTATCTGGGCGGTCGGCCGTGCGGTCAATCGAATGCCCCAACGGTCATATTTCTGACCGTGGCGGTCGGCCGGTCGACCGCAAGCCTGTCAGGCTGCCAGATCAGCCTAACGGGTAGTTTTCTGTTTTGGCCTATATAAACCCCATTTCTTTGGGATTTTGGCTAAGGTTTTTACAAGAGAAAAATTCCAGTTTCCCAAGTGTTTTATACTATTTTCAAAAGAGTTTTAAAGCTTAAAGATTTCATCTTTATTGTTTTTCAAGGGTTTTGAAAAATCAAAGATAACTAGGTTTTTAGGATATTGTTTTGAATTTTCATTTCTATCATCTACAAGAGATTTCCCAAGTAGTTTTTCTTTGTGATTTGCTTTCCAAAAACACCTTGATTTCCACTTGAGCTATATCTTCTATCCTAATCTATTAGGATCTTTATTTTTGTGGAAAAGAGAGAGTTTGTGGTCTTTGGAACCACTTGTTGTAAACACCCTTGCTTTTGTTGTATCCCTCTTTGGTAGAGGTTGATCGGGTGATTGGTTTGCTCCCTCTTTGGTAGAGGTTGAGGCTTGTGGTTTGCTCCCTCTAGTGAGAGGTGAAGTTTGGTTTGTAAACCCTCTTCGGTAGAGGTGTTGGTTGTTGTTTGGCTACGGGCCTACCCTCGGTTGTGAGGCGGTGTTTGAGAGAGGAGTTCGGTACTCTCTTGTTGTAAAAATCCTTCTCGGTGAAGGTTCCCTCGGTGGGAGTCCTCGGTGGACAAGATAGTGGATTAGAAATCCTTCTCGGTGAAGGCGGGGACATAGAACTAGGAGCTCGAACCTCGAAATATATCTTTGTATTTGCGTTTGATCCATTGTCTCTCTTACTCTCTCTCTTTTATTTGTGCATAGCATCATTCATCATTCATACATATTGCTTGAGTTGTGCCTTGCATTATTTCATATTGTTCATCTTTATATGCTTGGCTTGCTTGTGTGTGTGCCTCACTTGTACTTAACCACAAGAGCTTCATATAGCACCTCAACCCATATCTAGGGGAATCAAGAGGAGTTAGTCCAGAGCCCTTCACGGGGAATTCGGCTACACTTGTGTGTTGTATTAAGTGTGTTGCAATTAGTTTTTAAGCTTCCACATTTAGCGCATTTAGTTCACTAGATTAGCACTTACACCTATTCACCCCCCCCTCTAGGTGTTTTTCATATTTATTATAAAATAATTTTTATAGGGGGAGAACACATGTTTTTCTATAACCTGTTTTCTGCAGGGGAGAACATATTTTCTGCAGGGGGAGTATTCGTGCACACAAAGTGTCATCATCAAAAAGGGGGAGAATGTTGGAACTTGCTTTTGATGATACATTTGTGAAGCCATTTCAATGGAGCTCTTTTGCACAAGCATATTCAAGAGTTCTACATGATCAAGACTTCCCAAAGAGAGTTGCTATTGATGTGTATTGTAATGGTTAATAGTATGTTAAAAGCCTTGAAACACACACACATCATTAGTCTATTAGTAGACTTGATCCTTCCTATTAGCAGACTTGACGGGTTGTTAGTCGACTTATCAAAATGACTAGTCGACTAATACATGTTGTAGTCAACTTATAATTCCTGCTGGTCGACTAACTATAATTTTCAGAAACTTGCATATCTGTTTCAGTCTTATGTAGTCGACTTATACCCAAGATTAGTCGACTAACCCAGTCAAATTTGCCTATACTAGTCGACTAACCCCCAACCCCTAGTCGACTTATAGTAGTTTGTAACTGTTGTACATTTATTGAATTCTGGTGTTTTATCCAACGTTTCAAAATTCAAATTTGTCCTGATAACTACCCTAACTGACTATGGATTTCAGCTATAAATAGGTATGTTATCCTAGGCTAAAAACACCAATTCAAACCAAAAGTTTTCTGACCAAAAACTCTGTTCAAAATTTTGGTTTTCTGAAAACTTGTTTTCACTTTCTATTTCTTCACCAATTCCTACTCTATTGTGAAGATCTCTGAAAGTTCACCTATAATAGCCCTTATCCACGATCACATACAGATTCAAGGCTTATAGAAAAGTTTGTAATCACTCAAAGAGTAGCATTGTACAAGAGCGTCTTCGGGTTGAAAAGAGTTTGTATAAGGTGTTGTGATCTTCTTGGTTGTAAGAAGAGTTGTACACATTTGGCAAAGATGATTTGTCAAGTGGTGTGCAAGGTGTTGATTTGGGTGTACAAAGTTAAAGGATAAAGGAAAATCTCAAGCGGGTGGCTTGGGGACTGGATGTAGGTCACGAGGACCGAACCAGGATAAATCTTTGTATTTGCGTTTGCTTTATCTTTTTTGTGATTTATCTTCCTTTATTGCAAGTACTTTATTTCTGTAACGCTAATATCTTTGTTTGAGTGTTGACGTGTATTTTAGATCCAACAATTGACATTATCTCGGGACCAACATATACGTTCCAACATATGAGTACAATTACAAAGTTATCATAGGATGTGACATAATATTACAATAATATTACGTCACTGATAGGCACAAATGCGAGAATACAAAGAGATATACAATTATTAATAGTACAAAAGCTGCTCACAAGTTACGAAAAGAAAACTCGAGGGTCGAGCAGGGGGCCTTGAAGGATAGGGCCTTGGACTAGTCTACCGCTGATCCACAATGCTACCGCTACGCGACTTTGATCAAGAGGAAGTCCACGAGGTCCAAACTCCAAGATCTAAAAATGTAGGTCGAGGGGAGTCAAAAACTCCGCACGAGTAGTAAGATGAGTGCCATGTGGCATGCAGGGACAAGCATACGTGTATCGATTAATCCGAGTCAAAAACATGTATTGAAAATTGTGTGATGAGCACAGGGATACTGGAGTAGGCAATAAGGTAGCAAGTATAGTAAATGTGGCAAAATCAGTTATATAAGTCCAAATTATCGATCCGTGAGATAAGTACATCGAAGAAATAATCCAAATAAGGAAACCTCATATGTACACCTTATATCTCACATAACCATATCCTGAGTTCATATACCCGAGTTGCTCCTAAACTATGAAAAAAATATAAAACCGATAAAAATTGATAAAACCAATAAGATTGAATCGAATATAGGAAAAACCAGTTGCATAAGCTTAGTTTACAGCTTCATGAGACAAGTACTTCAAAGGCATAATCCAAACAAGAAAACCTTTATATATATACCTTATGCCTCACTTCACCATAATCCGAGTGTATACAACCCGAATTACAAAATAGCATGACAAATTATTAATTAGCATCTTATTATTATTACTCGTCCTACCTATATATTTAGGTATGTGTCCTAGCGTCCCAACACACATACATCCATATATAAGTAAGCTGAGATTGTTATTGAAAACTGATAATAAAAACCAACGGGTTATGTTTACAATGTGTCCCGTGCATGCCGGGACCATAGTCCAGGGTGTTCCGTTGCTAGTGTACAGAATCAGTCGCAAAGCGTACAGAAGGGTGGGTCTTATTGTATGCCCATTCAAGAATATAACAGAGGTAAAGAGCCAGCGCTCCACGCAGAATCCCTGTACGCCCTCAGGTAGAACCGAAAGTTTTAGATGCATAACATAACTAATACCTGTAAACATATTTACCACTTGAAGTCCATCAGTTTCCTCCTTACCTGATCTAAGTTGTCCTTTTTATTTCTTGTAACGTGATAATAATGAGTCAAGTGATATCATATCAGATGTCAGATGAGAGCATGTTAGATGATAGCATGCAGGTGTTAGATGACAGGTGATAACACGACAAATATTAGCATATAAAGTGAAAGCACATCAAGTGATAACACAATAGATTTAACTGTCGAATAACTTGATACAAGAAAATAGTACCGATATAGGAGATCGGTATAAATACCAAAAAATATGCAGCTTTTTGAAAATAGTATGAGTAAGGGTTTCAAACTCTTTACAAACATCAATAAAAGGATTAATTAAATTATCAAGCAGACAAGAGGGCAAGAAAGCAAGTGAACATCCAAGTAGAGCTAGAGCCGAGCTAATGTACAGTACTAGATGCCATCACGCTTGACATGGTTATCGCTCGCGGTACAGCTAAACGCACATGGCGAAGCGAGCTTATGAATGCCATGCTACCGTATGTGGCGACTTCGCGCTCACAGAGTAACTACACTCGAACAGAGTTAGCGTTAAAGTGCTAATACTAGGTCTGCCTACCAGGTGTCATCATTAAGAGACCTGACGGTTTAAATGCACTCCCTCTTTCGAGGAAGTGGGCAAGAGCCCAAAGGGCTAAAGGGCCGAACGGCCAAGTCAGTACCTACAAAAGTGTTAGTACCACACTAGCACACATATAAACATGCTTATAATTAGACTATCCGTAGAGTGGTAAAGCTTGGAGGCTGAGCAAGGCAGAAATAAAGTTAGCAAGCAGACATGCGAACATTCAAGTGAAGCTTAAATAAGGCTAGAGCGAAACTAGCGCAAAACGCTAAAGGCTATAATACTCGGCGTCGTTATTGCTTGCGGCAAAGCTGTTGCACGGGTGTGATGGCGGGTAAATCGCTCAGCATCACTAGTGACGAAGCCGCGCCCATGGCATAACTATACTCGGACGGAGTTAGCAGTAAAGCGCTGAGCACTATGCTCGCCTATCAGGCAGGGTCGGAAGACGTGACTGTCTGAGGGCCTAAAGGGATGTAAGGAAACCATAAGGTCTAGGTGCACTCCCGGTAGTTACCACGAAGCCTAGAGGGTGCAAAAAATAAAACCTATTAGGTAGCCAGCTCAGGATGTGGGTAGAAGCTCGAAGGTAGAGTAGGTACCTACAGAGGTATTAGTATCAAACATACGCATGTAAACACAGTAACAACTAAGTTATCAGTAGAATGGTGAAGCCTAGGGGCTGAGTGTAGAGACGGGAGGTAGAGTGTAGAGCTCAGAGGCTAAATGACCACGAAGGGTCAGCCACACATGGTAATAAAGCAGAAATAGAAAACACCACAGGCAGTGTACTTGTACAGGTATAAAACTACAGTAATACAGGCATTCATTATACCGATACAAATACATGTGTCCACAGTATAAATGTACACACTCACACCAATATAAATACGCTGGACCGGTACATTTACATGTGTCCACAAATACAAATACATCAGTCCTAAATACAATATAAATACAAAATGCCGAAGTGACGTACCCAAATAAGGTGAGAACACTCGCCTAAAAATCTTCAGAAAAACCCTGCGAAATATGGAAGTCCCAAAACACGTACACATGCTGTACCATATATTTTAAAGTATATATTAATATTTTTTGAGAAACTCACTAAATTCTTCTCCCCTTTTGTCAATTCATCAACAAAGGGGTGAGGACAATCAAACAATAAATATGTATATGCGATATACATTCATGAAGAGGAGAGACGATAAGTTAGCTCCCCCGACATTCATGCATTACGTAGAGAAGGGATGACTAGATCCTAGCCCACATAAAATATAATATATAATGTATAAACGGAGATGTTAAGCCCCCTACACACGTGTACTATATAACAAAGAGAGGTCAAGCTCTACTATATGTGAAATATACTTCAACATGAATCTATATATAAAGGAGATGTTAAGCTCCCCTTGCATATAGGCAAAACATATCAACAAATTTTGAAAGCACTTTTTAAAATAAATTTTGAAATTTATTGCTGTCAACGAAATGAATTATGATTCCAATGAAATCAAATAGTAGTTGACAAAAATAAAAATTGGTTTCACTTGTAAAAAAATTTAAAAATACCAATAGTAGATTTTGATACCAACTAAAGGTAAAACATGAAGTACATTTTTATAACAAATAAATACTAATTGAAATGATTAGCAATTAAAATACCAATTGAAATCAATGCATAAGCTTGTAAAGATACCATTTAACATTTAGGATAACATCAAGATTAGCATAAACATAATTTGTTCTTTAAACATGTAAAGATATTGTAAAACAAGCACAACCAAATCATATATATGCATGTATGAAAATAAAAATACCAATTAAAATTGATGCTAATTAAAATTTGAAGCATACATATATAAGAAACACATATGAGTATATAAAAATAAGATTTCATGAAGATCATGTGTATAGTTCATACCTACCACCCTATTCATGCACATGTTTAAAAGTATTCAATAAGGTACACAAGACATGGTCGCCCAACCAGCCGCCCTTGAAAGGTAGGGGTTTTCAAAAATATGATTTGAAAATATTTGAACATATTTAAAAATCACTACCAATTGAAGAATAAAGACTAGTTTAAAGATAATTTTGAAAACTAGTACGAAATCCTTAAAGCAAGAAATAAAATATGAAGTACACATGAAATTCTTTTATAAACATGGAAAACATAAAAATTTATTTTCATCAAAACAAAAACAAAATTCAAGATATATGTATGTTTTGTTGAAACTAAAAGTATACATACATATCCCAAACATAAGTGAGTCCATAATAGAATATTACATGAAAAACAAGTGACTCTAAGATAGACATGTATATTTAAAGTTTTGGACAAAATTGATATATACATGAAGATAAATATATTTTTATGAAAACATGTAGAAAAATAGGGAAAATAAGTATAAATGAAAGAATCATCAAAACTAAGTTATACATGTACATGTAATGAGCACAAATGATCAATGAAGCACAACACATAATATCCAATTGTAGCTCACTACTTGTACAAGTATAATAAGTTTTAACAAAAATCTCATCTAAACAAGTAATCAAAAACATGAAGTGTAAAATCATAAACAAACACGATCATTAGGGAAAATGCACGTGCTTTAGAGGTAGGATATACACAATAGCTAAACTATAGTGAGAACACAAAAATGTAAATCCATATAAAGATGGGTGTATCTCAAATACTATTTATGTATATCTCAAGTCTAATTAACATTGCATTTAACATAATAATTATGAAAAAAATGAAAACCAATACATACTAAAAACATCAATTTCAAAAGCATGTAAACAAAATAAGGAGTTAGAGATAGTTACCAATACCAATAGGGTTAACCTTTAGGTCTCCAAACCATGATGGTCCTCTCACCAAACATCCTTGAAGGTGATGCATCCAGTGTAGTGTCCATCAAGCTCAAACGCATCCACCATCAAGGCACCAAAGCCCTCATATCAAGTGAGAGCCCACACCAACATCAAATACAATAGGGGTGAATTTTGATACCCATATCTTTTTGGGTCCGTGGGGGTTAGCACCTTTTCTAAACCAAATAAATTTATTTGTAAATTTGAAACATTTAATCTATTATAACAAAATTTTACAAGGTGGCCCATACGTTCACAATGTGTACAAGTGTATACATGAGCATACATAGAATCATGTGTGTGAGCATGATGAGCATGTATATGCCGTGTTATGTGTGCTTGCATATGAGTAGCATGTTTCTTGTGAAACATGAATTCTAATCGTGTGTGGTTCATGAAACATTGGCTCAAAGTGGAGCCCGAATAATCTACACTCTTTTTCAACATACATATATCATTTTCAACATTAGAAGAAGATTTGGAGCGTGAAATAGAAGCACAAAATGATGAAGCTATAGTAGCATGACAAACATGGTAATCTAAATCATTTTTCAAAAAAACTTTTTCTAAAGAAAGGCATTCTAATTCTTTAGAAATTAAAACAATTTCGTTTTTTAAAGAATCGTTTTCTTTTAACACAAAATCAAGTCTTGAAGACAAGTCATCATTGTTCTTCAAAACAATATTAAAATTATTTTTATTTTTTAACATTTCATTTTTCTTTAAAATAAGGTCAAGTTGGGTTTTTAAGGAGTCTCTTTCACTTGAAATCTCAACCCACTCTTGTAAAATCATGTTTAGCTTTAAAAATAAATTTTCATTTTCTTCTTTTAATTTAAAACTCTTGTTTTTCAAAGCCTTGTACTTTAAAAAACAAGTTTTCAAAAAATATAGATAGTTCTTCATTTAATACATGTACATCCATGTTATCATCATAAGAAGAACTAGCACTATCATCTAGTTGAGTATTCAAATGTACCTCAAGGGAGCCATTCCCTTGGACCATTCCATTAGATTCTTTCTCTATATTGTTTGTCGTTTGTAGCTTGGGAGAGGTCAATGTATTCTACACTACAAAAGCAGAATCACAATGAGAAATCATAGATAAATATTCTTTACTAAGTGTATGCTTTAGTACATTTAAGGCTTATGCATTAGCCTCAATGTACTTGTCATTATCAAAATAAGTTTTCTTGATAGTGGCAAGATAGACATGCAAACCTAGGGCTTGTAAATAATCACTCATCCTAAACTTTCACATATTGACGTTAGAAACATCAAACATGGGAGGGGTAAGGTGATCCTTGAGCGTGTAGACTATATGTGTGCAAATGTAATACTAGATTAGCAATCCAAGATCTCACTCCTAGGTGGTTAAAACTAATATCAGGAGCGTAGACTCTGATACCAATTGAAAATATGCCTAGAGGGGGATGAATAGGTGTACTAGATATTCTAATGACAAATGATGCGAAATTAAAAATTCAATTGCAAAACACTATATGTAACCAAAGAGTGTAGCCGAATTCCCGGCGAAGGGCTCTAGACGATCTCCTCGAGATTTCTTTAGATTAAGAGTTAAGGTGCTATATAAAGCTCTCTTGGTTCAACACAAGTATGGGCATACACAAACTATATTTAGCATATGAATATGAGCAATATAAAGCAATACAAGATATAAGAGAGAAAGAGATAAGAGATAGTGGATCAAACACAAACGTCAAGATATCTTTCGAGGTTTGAGCCACTGCTCTACGTCCCTGCCTTCACACAGAAGGATTTTCACTGCGTCCACACAAGACATCCCACAAAGAGAACCTCCACCGAGAAATTTGCAATTACAAGCTTGGAGTATACAACTCTTCTCCCTAACATAACCACCTTAACTCAAGAGGCAAGGCACAAAGCCAAAACTCAATCACTTCTACACAAGAAGAATAGACACAAAGCTAAACCACAATCACCTCTACACAAGAGGGATAGGTACAAAGCTAAAACTCAAACACAATCACCTCTACATAAGAGGGATAGGCACAAAGCCAAAACTAAACATAATCACCTCTACACAAGAGGGATGGACACAAAGACAAAGCAAAAAAGAAATTACAAACTTGGTGATCACAATAGACCCCAAACAATTTTCCTCACAAAAATAAGATCCTATAGATAGAATAGATATGATAGCTTAAGTGTGAGAAAATAAAGTGTTTGAAAATGAAAACAACAAAGAAAAACACTTGAAAAAAATACTAGATAGATATGAAAATAAAGATCAAAACCAATTTCCCAAAGACTCTCTTTTCTTTGAATTTTTCCAACACTTTAAAAACAAATAAAAATAAAACTTTTAAGCTCAAAAACTCTTTTCAACTTGCTATAAAACACTGAAGAGATGGGAAGAAAAACTTTATAAACATCTTATAGAAAATAGCTTGAGGGAAGCCCTATTTATAGCCTCTTAAAAATATAGCCATTGGCAGCCAGAAAAGGTCAGTTTTGACTTTCCGGTCGACCATCCAACGGTCAAATTTCTGATCGTTGGGACTCCGGTCGACCGCCTGATCGACCGAGACTGGCCTGTCGGTCGACCGCTCGGTCGACCGGCACTACCCGAGAGTTGGGTAGTTATAGTTGATCGACCGCCCAGTCGACCGGTCTTCTAGGCTGGCCTTGTGTACGTCCTCATGGACATCGGTCGACCAGTCCGGTCGACCGACCTCTAGTCCGGTCGATCGTCCGGTCGACCACAGCAGGTTCAGGCTGGGATTAAGGGACTTGAAACTTGGTTTATTTTAACTCCAATAAAATCCCATAAAATCTTAAAAATTCCACAAAAATCAGTTCTTATAAATATTTGAAGAACAAATATGTATGACTAAAAATCAACACATATTACAAACTATTTAAACTATTTTTGTGATATAAAAATTGAGTCAAAAATCGTATTTTTCAAAACTTAGATTTTGAAATGAGAAACTGTTTTGTCCAAAACTTGTATAAATACAATGATATTGAAACATATTTGAAGCATATTGTGCATGGATAGAATCCAATACACATGAAAAGATATATCTACGTTTTTGACATGAAGTTCAAAAATAAGTTTTGTTAATTACAAAACTCTAAACACATGAATAGGATCATCAAAATAAGTTTTTTATAAATATATGAAGCATATATGTATATAGATGAAATCTAATATACATTAAACCATGTAAACTTTATTTTGATTCATCTATTCATGAAAACCATATATATGTATATTCAAAATTCAAAACTGGTTAAACCGAAAACCAAACATATTGAACTTGTGTGTGTGTGTGAACTTAAGCATATCAACACTAATCTATCTTTACACAAGATTTAAACAAAAATTTAAACTAGATAAATGGAAGTCTTCTTGTAGAACTCCTTCTCTAAGTCGACTCGATCCAAACAAGATCCAAAGAGCTTGACTCCATTCGAGCGCTAGATACGACCTTGACGTGCGAGCTCTTGAATCTTCATGTGTTAGCTCCAAAACTCCTTTGTTGAAGCTAAACACCTACTAAAATCTTGATAGAAAATCTAAAACTATATAACCATAAGATCATTAGTACTATAACTACATGAGTTAATCATCATCAAAACTAGAGTGATGGACCTTTGGGCCAACAGGCATTTCGAAGGCTTCTTTATTTCTTTTTTCTTTTTTTGTTTTCTTTTTGAGGATCAAATGTGAATGCGTGTTTCATGCAAGTTTGTAACCTTATTTCTTGAAAATGTTTCATTAAACTCTTATTAATAAAGCGACGGAGTTTTCTTACCTTATGGTTTTATCTCAAAAATAAAACTTTCTCTTGCTCTATTCTATTTTTTCCTTCACTTCTTTTGAAGCAAAGCGAGTGCATGTGATCCACCACATTTTTAATTAAAATAAAATTAGTAAAACATACTGAGAAACAAGTTATAAAATAAAGACAAAATGTCTTCCTCCTGAAAAACAACAAAAGTCCAAAACAAATAATGTTTGACAGAAATTAGTAAGAAAGATAGACGCAACTCATATATCGATCAGTCTGACTAATCGAACTCCTGACAATATCTCATACACTAATTTTACAATTAAAGCAGTATTTGTGGGGAGAGAGAGTGTAAAATCTTGTTGGTAGAGTTTAACAAGAGAGAGGTGCAACCAATGGTGTCAAATACAAGAGTGTGTCAGTCGTATCAGAGTTTGATTGCATAGGTGAGAACCAGAATAGTCGACTTATATTTTTATAAGTCGATTTATAGAGTTAATTATTGATCATACACAGAGTTTGGTTTTCTGAATACTGCAGATTAGTCGACTTCTACTTTTATAAGTCGACTAATGCAGGCATCAGCGGCTGATTCTGAGTCTTATTCTAATTTTGTTTCTCATCCAATTTCAGTATTAATGATTTTCTTTTCTTCATGAATTCTTTCACTATATATAGAAGGTATTGTCCTTAATATTTGTATCATGTACTTGATTGATTCAATAAGATCTCTCTCTCATTCTGCCTGTCGGGCCTCGTTAAATTTGTTTTCTCGCTTTCTTTCCTTTGATTTCTTTGTTCGTGCAATTGGCGACTATTCTCTGGTGTTTTTTCCCATGTGTAAGGGATTCCAACAAGCAGTATCAGAGCTTTTCGGGTTCAATTGGGAGTTTCATTTAGGTGGAGCAAATCGCTTTGTAGACTATTGATTAAGTTCAAATCTGCACAGAAAAATACAGAATTTAGAAATGTGTTAGGTTCTCAATTCTACCACGATAGCAAGTGGCTATGCAGGTCATGATCCACAAGGAGGGACTTGTGATGAAAGCGTGTTGTAAGTTCTCTTTTAGGTTACTCAAGGTTAAAAGTTCTTCTCTATTTTTAAAAGAAAAGAGAAAATTGAATCCATGTTTAGAGGAGAAAATGGAAGATAGAAGAAGATGGTGATTGAAGAACAGATGCTTAAAAGCTAAGTTAAAAAGAAATGAAAAGGGTAAAGAAAGAGTTGATTGAAGATGTATGTTCTACACTAAGAAACAAAAGAAAGAAAATCTAAATACTTACTTCTTTTGGTTGAAGACTTACCTTGGATCATTGGCATGTTTACTTTAATCGGAGGCGACCAATGCATGACCCATATGATCTAATTCTATACCCTTCCATATTGCATCATCAAGACCACCTCGAATAAGTATGAAATGATATGAACTTTGGGGAGGAATCCATCGTCATGAGCTATTAGTGGCACTCGCAAAATCAAGGCAATACCGATGCTATTCGACTCACTTGGATTATTATCAAAACCAAAAAGAAAAAAGTAGAAGAGAGAAGAAGAAGAAAACAAAGCATAAACAAAATGTAACAATAGATTAAATGAAGTAATTGATTAGTCACATATATTGCATATACATTGTCACCTTACCATACTTTTTAGCTAATAAATCCTACTATCAAGTCTTCTTTTTCTTTGTTAAATGTAGGCCCAAATTGCTAAGAGAAAGGAAAGAGAAACAAGCCCAAAAGCCCACCAAATTCTGATTTAATTCAGAAGAAATTCGAAATCAAGGAATCAGGGCTAAATCTTGGCATATCAAGAGGTTGAAAATCAGTTGAGAAGAATCCTCCCTGAATCAAGCGGTTGAAGCCAATAATCAAAGGCTGTTTCGTCAAATCCTGGAGTATAAACGAGAGAATCAGAAGCAGATACAGGAGAATCACCAAACCAGGGGAAACCACCAATTGGGTGTGGCCACATGGCCACACTAGGGCCGCAGAAACACGGCCCTAGCCGCATTTCCGCGGCTATCTAGTGTCAGTTGGGGGAGCGTTTGCTCCCCCAATCTTCTCGGGATTCTCCCCTTTTGTTTTTTCCCTGTAAATACTAGTTCAGCAAAGCAAAAGTGAGCGAAGACTAGGATTAGAATTTTTGTTTATTTTCTAAGGATTTAGGCTCTTTGTTAGATAGTGTAAAAGTTGTATTCTTATTTTTCAATTTGTAGTTCAGTACACATACTTGTAAGAGAGAGGAATTGAGTGCTTGTACTTGAAGATTGAAGTGACATCATTACAAGAATCGAGCTGCTTTTTCTTCCACTCATATTACGGTATGTCTTGCGTTATTTATTTGCTTTCTTTTTTGTTTTCCATGAGTAGCTAAATCGGTTTTCTGGGCTCACTATTGTACCTCTCTCTAGTTCTTCTTCTCTTCTGGTTTTAATGAAAAAGACCCAATGAATCATTTGCATGCCTTACTTAAAGCCTTTCTTCTTGAAAGTGTTCTTGAAGGCACATGAGGATGGGTCTGGATTTTAAAACTATTACTTCTTTCATGAACGTTTCTTGAACTGTTTTTACTTTATACTTGCTTCTTCGCGCTTGATGATTTAACATTCGATGCGAAACGATTTTTCAAAGAAAAGAGTGAACTCTTCCAACCATCGTATGTGCTTTACTTCAAACTTTCTAAAATCAACTTTAAGTTTTGCCTATGATCAATTTGAGGCACATAGGATTTCAATAGAAGAATAAACTTTTGAGTAGTGAGATAGTGAGCCCAAATTTTCTTCCTTATTATAATCAACAAAATAATTTTCGAGCTTTTCAAATCACCTTCTCCAAAGCCTTCTCTAAAGTTGCAATTTCTCTTTTCATCATCTCCTTCTTTCCACTCTCTTTTCCATTAAAAAACGAACACAATTCTTTGTTATTAAACGAATCACCGAAAAGCTTTCATCGCATTCCTCCTCGTGGACATGACCCGTTAGCTACAAGCTATACAGTAAATTCTTAACTCTTTGATTGTTCTTTCATTTTAGCAATCAGTAATGATGAATGAAAAGAAGAACAATTTACACCATTGTCATCCTCAGTACAGTCTTCACTCTCATTCTCTCATGAAATCCTTCTCTAATCTCAATTACATAAAGAAAAACAAAAATTACATGAAAAAATAAAAACCTACACTAAACTAGAATGAAAACCTATCCTAAAATCTATCACTACTGGAGTGGTGCCTTTGACTTTTAAAATTGCAGTACAGTAGTAATATCAAATGGATGCTAGTCATCTCCAAAAACCCTGCAGTTGAACCCTCTTTTCGGTTGCGCAACTTATATCCAAGGTCCATCCAAAATACCGATATCGTCTCTTCTATCAATTTCTCTACCCACTGAGAGTATTTAATTATACTTGTTACCTAAATAACTGGACTCAATCAATATCAATGTTTATATCAATGTATACATGGCAATAATATTTTTCAGTAATTTCAGTAACATAAATTCTTTTATTTCATATAATATACATGCATAACCATTAAAATATCATAAGTTAATCTAATATAATATTCAAGATGATTTATCTAATTTTCTAGATTTTGATTTTTTTCCTCGATTAATTTTTCAATATTAATAGGATTACAGTATCTTCTGACATTTATCCCTGAGATTTCATATTATAATTTTCAGTCATGATCAGTATTAATATCATGTTTATAAAACAATCTACAAGATACAAGCAATTATGCCAATATAAGTTTGTTGCATGCATGAACGAGATGCAAAATATGATACACAAGACAATATAACTAGATCATGAAATAATATCAAAACAAAAGAATTGTCTGTATAATCAGAGAAAAGAGAGGTTAACAGGATTATGAGGCAATACCATTAATAATGAACATACTGTTGAGAGATAAGAGTTCAAAGATAATTTTTCGATTAACAGAAAAGTCAAAAGAAAAGGAATCATGTACACTTGTCTGATGTTATCGGAACCTGATTTCGCTTAACGACAATCAACGCTGAGAAGGATTCGTAGCCTGAAACGCTTCCCTTCAGTCTGAATCTTCTTTCTCTCATCCAGCACTTCAGAGTCTTGCTAAGTTTGGGAGAGAAAGTTAGAGAAAAGGGAAAAAGAGAGAGTTGACTCACGCATGATTGGGGGAAAACACGGTCATCGACGGCGGCCCGCGGAAGAGCAGAGAAGCCACGGTGGAGGAGGGAGCCGCTTGGTTGGTTCAAGGCCTCGATGACGGAGACCGGAGGGCATGACAGAGCTCACTGGAGGTCATCGGAGATGGATGACGACCACGACCATGGACGCGTGCGTGAAACGAGGAGGGGAAGATATATATATATATATATATATATATATATATATGCACTCCCTGTACGCCAAGCATAAATGCATTGAATAAACACACACACACACACACACATATATGTACTCATATATGCAACCACGTATTAATACTTACACCACATTCTTTGCACTCAAAAAAGATGAAATACACACACAGTACACATCCACTCACTCATTCAAAAAAATGAAAACCACAAGACCTAAAAAACACACACACACTTTTCATAGCCACGCGCTTACACACAAATTCAAAAATGAAATCCACAGCACTCCCACACACACACACACACGCACACACACTCCACAACACAGACTAAACTAATACACTAAAAATTAAATATTTAACACATTAATTATTAACACACATGCAAATACATTTACAGAGAGGGAGAAGGAGAAAAAACTCACCCATGGTGGAGGGCATGGCGGGGAACGTCGTCGACGGCGGAGCTTGCGGAGGATGTTGATGGGCTGTGGAAATCGTTTGGAAGAATCTGTGTCTTCTTATGCTTGCCGGCGAAGCGCCGTGAGTGTTCTGGCGAGGTCACGGAGTGCCCGAGGAGGAGATGAAGAGCTCTCCATGGAGGAGTGTGTGGAGTGCGGGCTTTGGTACGCAGGGGCGCGCAGCCTTGGCTATACTGCCGAGCCAAGGGGAGTGTGTGGCCTGTGCGTGAGGAGGCAGTGCGCGGCCATGAGCTAGGGTGTGCACGACTTGAGGGACTGGCCAAGGAGATTTATATAGAGAGAGGAGGAAGGGAGAGAATGTGGGTGAGAGATAGAGGGAGAGAGGGAGAATGCAGTTGGAGAGACATGGGAAGAAAGGGAGGACATGAGAGAGAGAGAGAGAGAGTTGAGGATGTGGGGTGTATGTTAGAGAGGAGAAGAGGAGGTGGGAGAAATAATCGGGTGCAGGTGAGGGAGAGTGGAGACGTGGGTGGGAAGGAGGTGAATCAATTGATGGTTAAATAATTTGAGTTGGGTTCACAGCCACACGCTCATGTGGCTAAGTGGTGCGTGCTTACGGGTTTGACTGAGGAGGCCAGGGGTTCGAAACTTAGAAGAATTATCATAGGGGTTTACTTTTTATTTTAAAATTAGAAGGGAAGAAAAGAAGATGGTTAAATAAATTGGGCTGCTCCCTTCAACACATGCTAATGTAGCCATGTGGTTAAGCCAAAACTTAGAAGAATTATCATAGGGGTTTACTTTTTATTTTGAAATTAGAAAGGAAGAAAGGAAGAAAAGAAGATGGTTAAATAAATTGGGCTACTCCCTTCAACACATGCTAATGTAGCCATGTGGTTGAGACGAGAGGAGGTCACATGATCAAAACCTGTTAAGCAACAAGCGGTTTTCCTTATTTTATTTTTATTTTTATTTTTTTCTTTTTGAATAAATATTTAATCATTATTTATTGGATTAAACTCCATTAATTCAAAAAAATCCTCAAAAATAGAAAATGTCATCATGAACCTTGTTGTGAAGTCGATCTCTAAAATTTATCCTGATTTTTAATTAAAAATTCTGAAGTCGGTCCGTGACACAGATTGACCCAAAATTGAGATTCTTCTCCAATAATTCCCCAAAAAAATCCAAAAAATTTAAGAAAATTCAAAATAATGGGAAATAAAATCTTGAGCTGAAATAGCCTCAACCTAGCTATCAGGATTATTAAATTGGGTATCAGAGACTAGTATTGATATACGTGTTGGCCCAAGGTTACAATCACCCAGTTTTTGAGTTTTGATAATTACAAAGCATATATAGTTATTTGTACTAATCATATTTTAGTATTTAAGTGTGTTTCATGGTTCCAAGGATTCAAGATGTGTTCTTTCCTAAAAGAAGGTACTTTTGACTCAAGATGACTCAATTCGGGTTCAAGGTTCAAGCTATACAACATTCCATATAGAGAAGCCCTAATTTGAAGATCATGTAGTCACCTAGAACCTTTGTAAGAATTAGTTTGTTAAAGAATGAGGTTACGATAAGTTGACTTAAGAAAACACACACACACTTTCATTTTTCAAAATACAGTTTTTGTTTCGGTTAGTTGGATTAGATGCATGTCTTGGTTAATATACATGTTTCTAATTATTTTATACTTTTACATCTTGTTTATATCATGTATGCCAACCCTTATAGCATGCTACTTAATCATATAACCATTTAAAATTATTTTAAAAATTCTCCTAAGTTCAAAATTTTTCCTATAAAAAATACTGTTTCAGGCCCTACGGTCGACCGGGCGGTCGATCGTATCTATTTCAGGCCTGATCGGTCGACCGCACCAGTCGACCGGGCCTTGTGGCCTTGGCGTGCACATTTGTGCACGTCTGTCGGTCGACCGACTGACTGACCCTTGCTCTCGGGTTTTGTCGGTCGACCGGGCCAGTCGACCGACAGAACAAAGAATTTTTTTGTTTAGCCTCCGGTCGACCGACCGGTCGACTAAGTGCAACGACTAGTTGCCAAGTTAGACTGCCGGTCGACCGGGCTGGTCGACCGATAGCCGTCTGCAGCCCCAACGGCTAGTTTATTGAAACTTGTTTTCTGGATTTGATTGTGATGTGTGTTTCATCTATCTCTGAATTTTTGGAGGCTAATTCCTTACCTATTAACCTAGTTTAAATGATGATTTTCTCATGGCAAATCCCTATAAATAGATGGCGTTGGTTACTTGTTAAAATCAAGAAAAATTCCTATTGTTTTAAGTTTCCAAAAGAAAGAAAAGTTTTCAAAGCTCTCACTTTCTAAAGTGCATTCTTGGTTTAAGTTTTTCAGTTGTTTTTAAGCTATTTCTTACTACTTTACAACTGATTTTTCTCACTTCACTTCTTGAGCCAAAAATCTTTCCCATTCTATAAGGAGTTGTAAGAGAAAAGTTTGTAGTCATTTTGATCACCTTGTTACTTGTACTTTCTTTGTGTTGAGATCCCTCCTGTGTAGAGGTTGGATTGGTGGGAGTTCGATACTCCGGTCTTGTGTAGACCTCTTGTAATTCCCTTTGCGGATTTAGTGGAAATCCTTCATGGTTGTGAAGGCGGGGACGTAGAGCGGTGGTTCGAACATCGAAACAAATTCCTTGTGTTTGCGATTGGTTTCCTTATTGCTTTATATTTCTATTTTGTGATATTTCTTGTTTGCACTTCATTGCACCCATTTCATTTAATTGCATTTTTCGGTCTTTACTCATCTCAACAAGAAAGCAATTACGCGCCTCAACTCATAATCTAGAGAAATCAAAGAGGAGAAGTTCTAGAGCCCTTCACTGGAATTCGGCTTCAATTTCTTGTTTTGAGTGACCGGTTGCATCATATATACATACTTGTTTAAAAAGATCATTAGATTAGCATTAACACCTTTTCACCCCCACTCTAGGTGTTTTTCAATTGGTATAAGAGCTTTGGTCTCTAGGCTCTTGGCTTAACAACCTTAGAGAGATCCTATATTGCTAATCACTCTATTCATTTTTCATCCTCATACACTTAGTAAAAATGACCGAAGTAATTAAGACCCCACCCAAGTTTGATGGCCTTAACTTTCCCATATGGAAGGTTAAGATGACCGTGTTTTTGCAATCTTTAGGGAGCCAGGTTGTAAAGGCGGTGACCAAACCTTTTAGTGCACCCCTTGGTGATGAGGACACTTGGTCTGATGTTGCCACGAAAGAGTTTGACGCTAATGCTAGGGCACACTATGCCTTGCTTTAAGCTCTTAATGACGATGATATTTCTAGAGTCATTCATTGCAAATTCGCACATTAGATTTGGACTCACTTACTTGTCACTTATGAGGGGACTTCACAAGTAAAGAGGGCAAAAATTGACCTTCTTCGTTCCCTATATGAAAATTTTTCTATGCAAGAGAATGAAACCATAGATGATATGGTTACTAAGTTTACAAAGATTACTAATGGACTTTTTTCTTTAGGTCACGACATTGACAACGACCAAAAAGTGAGGAAGATCATCCGTGCACTCCCTCCATCTTGGGAAGTCAAAGGCACTACTTTGAAGGAGCTCAATGACAAGGAAGAAATGAAGCTTATTGGTCTCATTGGTAATCTCAAGACCCATGAGATGGAAAGAAAAGCAAGAGAAGAGATGGCTCCTCCCAAGAAGAAAGCTATTGCCTTTAGAGTTCTTCCACCTACTCCGACGATGATGATGAAGAAGAGGATGATGAAGATCTTTCTCTTCTTGTAAAGAATGTTCGGAGAATGTACAACAAGGCAAAGTTCTAAAATAGAAGGAGATGGCAAGGTAAAGAAGAGAAGAAAATCATTTGACTCAATTGCCGGAAGCCGGGTCACATTGTTGCAGAATGTCCGGAAAACAAAAGCAAACCCTCACCTCCAAGAAGCCTTACAAAAAGAAAGATTTAAAGCCTACTTGGGATTCGGAGAGTGAATCCGATGAGGAAGTCGACACCGCCAACATGTGCTTCATGGCAAATGAAAGCACAAGCAAGGTAACTCCCGATATATCTATTGATTGTGAACTTTTTATAGATGAACTAGGAGAAGCTTTTGAAGAACTATCTCATAACTATGATTTTCTCAAAAAGAAATACTTAAAAATGAAAAATGAAAATGAATCACTCAACCACAAAGTTTTCATTCTTACAAAAGAAAAAGATGAATTGTTTTCTACTCTATCTTCTACTCAAAGGATTTTGATGAATATAAAATTTCTTGCAAAGGTAAATTTTTACAAATTGATGAAAATGAGATTTTCTTGCTAAAGAAGAAAATTGATTCATTAGGAGTAGTTTTGAAGAAATGTGAATTTGATAAAACTAGACTAGAGGCTATGTTTCCTAAGAAACATGTCCCTAAAAAACATTCACATGCTACTCATACTCATGTTCATAAATCACAACCTTTACATCATGCTAAGTACGCTAAACATGCCCACACTCCACACACTCATCATGCATTCATGTATGGTAAAGTTTTTTCATGTACATATTGTGGCCATAAAGGTCATTTGGTTAAATTTTGCTATGATAGGATTAATGCATCGCGTAATCATGTTTGGGTTCGGAATACTAACATTCAAGGGCCCAAAAAAGTTTGGGTACCAAAGTAAACAAATTTGTTAAATGATGTAGGTACATTCCAAAGCCCAACGACGTAAGGAGTTGTGGTATCTTGATAGTGGTTGCTCAAGGCACATGACATGGGATATCAACAACTTCGCAACGCTATCAAGATACCATGAAGGTGGCACCGTCACCTTCGGAGATGACGCCAAAGAAAAGATCATTGGTATTGGTAATGTTAAACTTGGTACATCTCCTTTAATAGAAAATGTTATTTTAGTTGATGGCCTCAAGCATAATCTCTTGAGTGTTAGTCAACTTTGTGATAAAGGTTTAATGTTACTTTTGATGACCGAGCATGTAGTGTTATTGATAGACAATCCAATGCATGTATATTTTTCAGATTTCATGAAAACAATGTATACATGATTGACATGTCTAATATGCTATGCAATGCTACTTGTTTGAAAACCCTCGATGATGACTCTTGGTTGTGGCATACGACCATTTATCTAGATTAAACAACAAAGAAATGGTGAAAGGTATTCCTTACTTGAACTTTGAAAAGGACCGCATTTGCGATGCGTGCCAACTTGGGAAACAAACCAAGTCCTCTTTCAAGTCAATCAAGGATATCATGACATCACGACCTTTGGAGTTGATCTATATGGATTTTTTTGGTCCTACACAAGCCAAAAGTCTAAGTGGGAATCGTTTTGCTTTCGTTTTAGTTAATGATTTCTCGCGTTTTACTTGGGTTTTCTTTTTAGAACAGAAAATCAAGCCTTTCATATTTTCAAGCTTTTAAGAAAAGAGTTAAAAAGGAAAAAGATTCTTCTATTTTAAGAATAAGAAGTGATAGAAGTGGTGAATTCAATAACCAACCCTTTACCACTTTTTGTGAAGAACATGGAATTAAGAATGAACTATCTTGTCCTAGAACTCCACAACAAAATGGAGTCGTTGAGAGGAAAAATTATACATTACAAGAGATGGCTAGGACAATAATAAATGAGTACGGTCTCCATCATTATCTATGGGCCGAGGCCGTTAACACATCTTGCTACATATCAAATAGGATTTCTTATACAAAAACACTTCTAAAACATCTTTTGAGATTTATTTTTCTAGAAAGCCAAATGTTTCATACTTTAAAGTTTTTGGTTGTAAATGTTTTGTTTTGAATACTAAAGATAATTTAGGTAAATTTGATACTAAGTCTTATGAAGCAATTTTTGTTGGTTACTCTAACACTAGTAAAGCTTATAGAGTTTTCAATAAGTCACCCTTGACTATTGAAGAATCTATACATGTAAAGTTTGAGGAATCTAATGTGTTTGTTGAGAATATTGTAGAAATAGATTCCCTAAATGAAGACATGGAGAAAATTTCTTTGAAGGACTTATCTACACTTGAAGACATGCCAAAGGGTGATGAAAAAAATGAAGTTCAAGAAGTTGAAGTGGAAACTACTCAACCACTTCCAAAAGATTGGAGATTCAATCCACATCATCCCAAGGATCTTATTATAGGTGAAGTATCAAAAGGGGTAACTACTCGTTCTAAACTTCATGATCTTTGTGGGCACTATGCATTTATTTCTCACTTTGAACCAAAGAATATCCTCGAAGCCGAGGGCGACTCATATTGGTTGCTAGCCATGCAAGAGGAGCTCAATCAATTCGAGCGCAACTAAATTGGCATCTTATTCCTAGGCCCCACGATAACCAATAATTGGTACTAAGTGGATCTTTAAGAACAAGTTGGATGAGTCGGAAAATATTATTAGGAATAAAGCTAGGTTAGTGGCCCAAGGTTACACTCAAGTCGAAGGTATCGATTTTGAGGAAACTTTTGTATCCGTAGCAAAGCTTGAAGCCATACGGATGACACCTGCATTTGCTTCATATAAAGATTTTAAACTTTTTCAAATGGATGTAAAAAGTGCTTTCTTAAATGGATTTATTGAAGAGGAGGTGTATGTTGAACAACCTCCCGTGTTTGTTGATCCTACACATCCGAATTTGTTTTCAAACTAGACAAAGCTCCTTATGGTTTAAAAAACAAGCCCCTAGGGCTTGGTATGAAAGACTTTCTTCATTTCTTAATTCTAATGGTTTAATAAAGGAAAAATAGATACTACTTTGTTTACCAAACATGTTGATAATGATATACTTATAGTTCAAATATATGTTGATGATATCATATTTGGTTCTACTAATGAAAATCTTTGCAAAGCTTTTGAATCATGCATGAAGGAGGAATTTGAGATGTCTATGATGGGCGAGCTTAACTACTTTCTTGGTCTCCAAATCAAGCAAACGAAGGATGGGATTTTCATAAATCAAGCCAAGTACACAAAGGAACTTATCAAGAGATTTAGGCTTGAAGGGGCTAAGACAAGCAAAACTCCCATGGCTACCACCACAAAGCTTGACAAGGATGAACAAGATACAAATGTAGACAAAAACTTTATCGGAGCATGATTGGTAGTTTGTTGTATTTAACGGCTAGTAGGCCGGACATTATGTTTTGTGTATGTCTTTGTGCTCGATTTCAATTGTGTCCTAAAGAGTCCCATTTGATTGCGGTAAAACGCATTATTAGATACTTTAAGGGCATAATTGAAATGGGTTTGTGGTATCCGAAGACCGGACAAATTTTCATGACGAGTTTTTCGGATGCCGACTATGCGGGTTGTAGAGTGGATAGGAAGAGTACAAGTGGAACATGTTAATTTCTCGGTAATTGTCTTGTTTCATGGTCTTCCAAGAAACAAAATTCGGTAGCCCTCTCAACCGCCGAGGCGGAGTATGTTGTGGTGGAGGCTTGTTGTGCATAAGTCCTTTAGATGAAACATACTCTCCTTGACTATGATTTGCATTTTGACCATATTAAAATATTTTGTGATAATACTAGTACTATTCAAATGACTAAAAATGCAAATCAACATAGTAAGACTAAGCACATTGACATTCGGTATCACTTTCTTAGAGATCATTATGAGAAAAGTGATATTGGCATTGATTATGTTTCTACCGATTTTCAACTTGCCGATATTTTTACAAAACCACTAGACTATACTAAATTTTCTTTTATTTGTGGTGAACTGAATGTTTGTGTTATAGAATCATGAAAATTTTTAAAAAAAAACTTTGTTTACCCTTTTTGATGTATGACAAAAAGGGGGAGAAAAAGTTAGTTTATTATTTTGAGTTTTGAGTGTTGAGTTTTGAGTATTGAGTTTTAAGTTTTAAGTTTTGAGTTTTGAGTTTTAAGTTTTAAGTTATGAGTTTTTGAGTTTAAAGAGTTCGTTTATTAAAGTTTTGAGTTTTGAGTTTTTTAGTTTTGAGTTTTAAGTTATGTGTTTTGAGTTAAACTCTTATGTCCTTTTTATGCCAAGTTCTTATTTTTACTATTTATTCATGCATATAGCCATTCATATATATAGCATGTTTTGAGGGGGAGCTTCCAAGCTCTTTTCCCATTTTTCTCATCTTTTTGTTAAATAACTCATATGTTTTGTCATCATCAAAAAGGGGGAAATTGTTGGCCCAAGGTTTCAATCACCGGTTTTTGAGTTTTGATGATTACAAAACATATATAGTTATTTGTACTAATCATATTTTAGTGTTTAAGTGTGTTTTAGGGTTCTAAGGATTCAAGATGTGTTCTTCCCTAAAGGAAGGTACTTTTGACTCAAGATGACTCAATTCGGGCTCAAGGATTCAAGCATACAACATTCCATATGGAGAAGCCCTAATTTGAAGATCATGTAGTCACCTGGAACCTTTGTAAGAATTAGTTTGTTAAAGAAAGAGGTTATAATAAGTTAGCTCAAGAAAACACACACACTTTCATTTTTCAAAATACAGTTTTTGTTTGGTTAGTTGGATTAGATGCATGTCTTGGTTAATATACATGTTTCTAATTATTTTATATTTTTACATCTTGTTTATATCATGTATACCAACCCTTATAGCATGCTACTTAATCATATAACCATTTAAAATTATTTTAAAAATTCTCCTAAGTTCAAAATTTTTCCTATAAAAAATACTGTTTCAGGCCTACGGTCGACCGGGCGGTTGACCGCATCTATTTCAGGCCTGATCGGTCGACCGCACTGTCGACCGGGCCTTGTGGCTTTGGCGTGCACATTTGTGCACGTCTGTCGGTCGACCAGACCGGTCGACCGACTGACTGACCCTTGCTCTCGGGTTTTGTCGGTCGACCGGGCCAGTCGACCGACAGAACAAAGAATTGTTTTTGTTTAGCCTCCGGTCGACCGACCGGTCGACCAAGTCCAACGGCTAGTTGCCAAGTTAGACTGCCGGTCGACCGGGCCGGTCGACCGACAGCCGCCTGCAGCCCCAACGGCTAGTTTATGGAAACTTGTTTTCTAGATTTGATTGTGATGTGTTTTTCAGCGATCTCTGAATTTTTGGAGGCTAATTCCTGACCTATTAACCTAGTTTAAATGATGATTTGCTCATGGCATATCCCTATAAATAGATGGCATTGGTCACTTGTTAAAATCAAGTAAAATTCTCATTGTTTTAAGTTTCCAAAAGAAAGAAAAGTTTTCAAAGCTCTCACTTTCTAAAGTACATTCTTGGTTTAAGTTTTTCAGTTATTTTCAAGCTATTTCTTACTACTTTACAACTGATTTTTCTCACTTCACTTCTTGAGCCAAAATCTTTCCCATTCTATAAAGAGTTGTAAGAGAATAGTTTGTGGTCATTTTGATCACCTTGTTACTTGTACTTTCTTTGTATTGAGATCCCTCTTGTGTAGATGTTGGATTGGTGGGAGTTCGGTACTCCGGTCTTGTGTAGACCTCTTGTAATTCCCTTTGAGAATTTAGTGGAAATCCATCACGGTGGTGAAGGCGGGGACGTAGAGCGGTGGCTCGGACCTCGAAACAAATTCCTTGTATTTGTGATTGATTTCCTTATTGTTTTTTATTGCTTTACATTTCTATCTTGTGATATCTCTTGTTTGCACTTCATTGCACCCATTTCATTTACTTGCATTTTTCGATCTTCACTCATCTCAACAAGAAAGTAATTACGCGCCTCAACTCATAATCTAAGGAATCAAAGAGGAGAAGTTCTAGAGCCCTTCACGGGGAATTCGGCTTCAATTTCTTGTTTTGAGTAACCGGTTGTATCATATATACATACTTGTTTAAAAAGATCATTAGATTAGCATTAACACCTATTCACCCCCCCCCTCTAGGTGTTTTTCAATACGTACATTAGGAACTGAGGGTTACAATCCTACCCACCTTATAAAAAGAATTTCGTCCTCGAAATTTAGCAAGATATTAACATATGAATTGAAGCTGCATCTGTGAGAACTAGGATTGTTCCAGATTTATAGTCGTGTCAATATGATATTACCCAATACCAAGTCAACTATGAGTCATGATCTAACATATTCATCTGCCAAGAGTATCACCATAAGTCTGGGAATCGAATTGACTTTCCAGAGTTCATAATCGATCATATTACTTTGGTCTCCTGATCTACATAATCATGTTCATCTGATAAGATTACTCTCACCATTTATAAATCAAATCCTTAAGGTCTATCTGAAGCCATACTCCACTAACTTTTTTAAGTCTTTCGATCTACTCTGATCACATCGAATAAAGATTTTAGATATATCAATTACGTTAGTATTCTTGTAACATCACTACAAAATTAGATTATCACTGAGATAACTCCATATTGCTCAAATAATAATCGCCCCTGATTGTTATATTCCTAAAAATCATTAAGATCCCAAACAAACTTAAATCCTTAAGTACATGTTTTATAATCGTCCATAGTTTCATAGTAACACAATTGTCAGATCACACAATCACTACTGGAAGTTCATTAATCAAAGTAGTCAGTCACTGATGGAAATTTCCATGATCAGATATTAATAATCAGTAATTATAAGTCCTCGAAAAATATGTCAATGATATTAATTAGTTACTGTCTCAACCCTCAATAAATCTTTCAGATTGGTTTTATATTCTTGCTTTTATATTTCTGATTCAGATTCTCAAAGTTGAGTTTAAACACATTGATCTTCATAAAAATCTAGATATAGCTATCTATTCCTTTCATCTATGATTTCTTAATCAAAAGATCATAGAATTCTCAGATTTTCAAGGTATTCCAATTATAATATTCTTAAGAGTCATAGAATTAACTCAAAAATCTCAAACTATGATAGATATTCTTAAGATATTACTTAGATCTGAAAACTCCAAGATTCTAATCCTCTAAACTAAATCCAAGAAATCTAGTCCAAGGTATAGTCATTTCGCCCAAGGCAATAGTTTCATTTATTGATATGACTATCACTCCAAAATTCATACCCTTAAATTCAATATATTGGTGTAATATGATCATTATTTAATCCAGGCATGAGTATATTTAAGTCCACCATCTCACTATGATTCTCTTATAGACATGTATCTCAAAAGTTTCAGATCTAAAATTCCTTATTAAATAAACTGCAAGATAATTCGACAATGATCCTCTCAATTATTATTCTTCATCCAAATAATCAGGTCAAAACCTCAATATATCTATCATCAATCTAAACCAAGAATAGTCTAACTAGACATGATCAAGCAGGGCAGAGTAAGGTATGATAATAATATGAAGACACGATAGAAAGAGGAAATGTCAGATCAGGATGATAGTTCAAGGGTTTTCGAGAATCAATTGCACAAGTATGGAGTCAGAGGAGGGAGTCAAATGACAATTTTCATAGATAATTTTGTGGATGATTATCATATATGTGGCCTGATTGTATATATATGGCATATAACCTTACTAAACTTGGCTCTGATACCAATAAAATTATGTCACGCCCCAATTATTAAAATACAGAATACAGGTACTTAACGATGGCCATCAGATACACACAAAGAGTGAAATCTCTTTCATGAATACCTTAAGTTGTCAATATTGAGCAGGATAGCACACATATATGCATATAAAACAAAGCGCAGGGATAAAATCACATATATGAATTACTAAAATATAAACAATATCATCCACCATATCTGAATAAGACAAGTCAAGAAAAAGAAATTGAACTCACCGGATAATAACTGAACCAGAATTTATTCTACGATCAGCTCTATATACCGACTTTCTGATCTAGATATTTAAAAATAATAAAAGTTCGTCTGAAGTGGATCAACAAGAGTACATGAAGAGAAAAGAACAGTAAAAAAAATATGAAGACGCAGTAACAGTATGATTGGATATAAGAACAATATGTATGGCAGTAATTGAGAACTGAAAGTAATAACAAAAACAAGAAAATCGAGACGATAGATCATGTACAAGACGACCGAGCATGCCTAGTATGACATATGTTAACAGTTTAACATTTACATGCCTACTATATATTACATACTGTAATTTATCATCAAAAGTATATTATTGAATGTTGTTATTTGAAATTGATAGATATAGATGGGTTTTGCGCTTTAAGTTGGTCCCGTATGAAAAAACACCTAGAGGGGGGTGAATAGGTGTGATTGCTAATCTTAAAAATTTAACTCTCTAAATGCGGAACCTAAAACAAGTGAGGCTCAACTTAGTACAATTCAACAAGTGTAGCCGAATTCCTCTTGCGAGGCTCTGGACTAAACTCCTCTTGATTCCCCTTGATATGGGTTGAGGCGCTATGTGAAGCTCTTGTTGGAAGAGTACGGGATTGGCACACACAAGTATGAAATGAATGATATGAAGAATGATGCAAACACAATGATATATGGCAAGAATTACAAGCAAGCAAATAGTAACACAAGAGAATTAAACAATATCACAAGTATGCAATAGAAAGCAATAAGGAGCTATTGAGAAGTAAAGCAAGAATTAGACGCAAAGGCAATCGCAAACAAAGTGATTTGTTTCGAGGTTCGAGCCACCGCTCTACTCCCCGCCTTCACCTCCGTGAAGGGTTTCCACTATCCACCGAGGACGCCTTTACAATTTGGTCTACCGAAGACCGAGCACCGAGCTCCACCGAGTACAAAGGACCTCTACCGAAGAGGTTGCTCCACAAGGAAAGGAATACAAGAACAAAGTGATCACAACAAGATCACTACACTATTTCTCAAACTCTTTTACAAACACTCTCACTTCAATTACAACTTCACTATAGAATGAGTATAGGATTTTTGGCTCTATGAAGTGTGGTGAGAAAACTTCAGTTGTAGAGTGATATTAGTAATCAAACACAACTGAAAAACAGGCTCAAAAAGAATTGGAATGAAAGCTTTAAACTCTTTTCTTTTCTCTTTTGAAAACAATACAAACTTGAGGATTTTTCTTGGTAAAATGAAAGAGAGACTTCTCCTCTATTTATAGGGTTAAAAATAGGTTAAAAACAAATTCTTTTGGTCTTATTTTCTCTGAAAAAGCTCCCCAACAACTCTCCAAAAATCTGTTAAAGCTGAAAACAAAAACAGTTTTTCAGAATAGCCCAAAGAGGAAAGAGCCGTTAGGCTATGGCAGGCTTGGCGGTCGACCGGTCCGGTCGACCGCAAGGCCAGCTGCAAAGAGCCGTTGGCTCTCGGTCGACCGGTCCGGTCGACCGTCCCAAAAGAGGAAACACAGTTTCCTTCTTCCGGTCGACCGGTCCGGTCGACCGAAACAAACTGTGAGCAATTTGCTCTCCGTCGGTCGACCGGTCCGGTCGACCGACAGACATACACAAACAGTGCATGTCCAGACACATCACCGGTCGACCGGGCCGGTCGGCCGGAGTTGCCTGAAACTGAAAAACTGGGCTGGTTTTTGAGTTAGAAAAATTTTGAGAAATATTTTAAAAATACATATAGCTAAGTATTATGCAGAAAATAGTTTATACACATGTTTTATACAAGATTTTCAAGATATAAAGCTTTTGGTACATGTATATATAAACTAAGGCATAAAACTTAGAAATAACCATTTTCAAAACATAGGAAATATTTATGAAACAAGTGTGTGTGCAAATCCTAGAGCCAAATTTCATATACTCAAACTTTAACATTCTATTTCTTACAAAGTTTCTAAGGACTTCAAGATCTTCAATAGGCTTCTTCATATAATCTTCAACACTTGTTCCTTGAGCCCAATTGGAGTTGACTTGAGTCCAAATCCTTGTATTTGTGAGAGAAGACTTCTAGAATGAATAAAAATCTGAAACACACTTAAACAACAAATGTTATTAGTACAAATAACTAATATGTTTTGTAATCATCAAATACACTAATCATGGGTGATTGTAACCTTGGGCCAACAATCTCCCCCTTTTTGATGATGACAAAACATATAGGTTATTTAAATAAACATGGAAGAAGAGTTTGAAAAACTCCCCCTCAAATAATGCTATGTATAAAAATTTAACTATGGAAGCACAATACATAAAGCATAAAAATTTAACTATGGAAGCACAATACATAAAGCATTCAAGGCAAAATAGTTTTGTCAAAAACTTAAATAAACAAACTTAACAAACTCAAACAAATTCAAAATATCAAACTCTTAAACTTATTCAAGTTCAAAATAGCAAACTCTTAAACAACTTATTCTCCCCTTTTTGTCATACATCAAAAAGGGTTAAAATACCAATTGAAAAATTTTATTTTTAAGAATCCATCATGCAAACATTCAACTCACCACAAATAAAAGAAAATCTAGCATAATCTAGAGGTTTAGTAAAAATATCGGCAAGTTGAAAATCGGTAGAAACATAATCAATCTCAATATCACCTTTCTCATAATGATCTCTAAGAAAGTGATACCTAATGTCAATGTGTTTGGTTTTACTATGTTGATTTGCATTCTTTGTCATGTGAATAGTACTAGTATTATCACAAAATATTTTAACATGATCAAAGTGTAAATCATAGTCAAGGAGAGTATGTTTCATCCAAAGAACTTGTGCACAACAAGCTCCGGCTGCAACATACTCCGCCTCGGCGGTTGATAGGGCTACCGAATTTTGCTTTTTGGAAGACCAAGATACAAGACAATTACCTAAGAATTGACATGTTCCACTTGTGCTCTTCCTATCCACCCTACAACCCGCATAGTCGGCATCCGAAAAACTCTTCATTTCAAATAATCCGATTTTAGGATACCACAAACCCATTTCAATAGTGCCCTTAAGGTATCTAATTATGCGTTTAACCGCAATTATGTGAGATTCTTTAGGACAAGATTGAAAACGTGCACAAAGATAAACGGAAAACATAATATCCGGCCTACTAGCCGTCAAATAAAGCAAACTACCAATCATGCTACGATATAACTTAATGTCTACACTTTTACCTTGTTCATCCTTGTCAAGCTTTGTAGTTGTTGCCATGGGAGTTTTGCTTACTTTCGATCCTTCAAGCCCAAACCTTTTGATTAGTTCCTTTGTGTACTTGGCTTGATTGATGAAGATCCCATCCTTCTTTTGCTTGATTTGGAGTCCAAGGAAATAGTTGAGTTCCCTCATCATAGACATTTCAAATTCATCCTTCATGCATGACTCAAAAGCTTTGCAAAGAGATTCATTAGTAGAACCAAAAATAATATCATCTACATAAATTTGCACAATAAGAATATCTTTTCTACATGTTTAGTAAACAATGTTGTGTCAATTTTACCTTTCTTAAAACCATTTGAAATCAAAAATGAAGAAAGTCTTTCATACCAAGCCCTAGGGGCTTGTTTTAAACCATAAAGAGCTTTGTCTAATTTAAAAACAAAATCCGGATGTGTAGGATCAACAAACCCGGGGGGTTGTTCAAATACACCTCCTCTTCAATAAATCCATTTAGAAAAGCACTTTTAACATCCATTTGAAATAATTTGAAATCTTTATATGAGGCAAATGCTAGTGTCATCCGTATGGCTTCAAGCCGTGCTACGGGTGCAAAGGTTTCTTCAAAATCGATCCCTTCGATTTGAGTGTAACCTTGGGCAACTAACCTAGCCTTGTTTCTAACTACATTACCCGATTCATCCAACTTGTTCTTAAAGATCCACTTAGTACCAATTGTTGGTCTATCGTGGGGCCTAGGAACAAGGTGCCAAACTTGGTTGCGCTCAAATTGATTGAGCTCCTCTTGCATGGCTAGCAACCAATATGAATCGGCCTCGGCTTCGAGGACATTTTTGGGTTCAATATGAGAAATGAATGCATAGTTACCACAATAGTCATGAAGTCTAGAGCGAGTAGTTACCCCTTTTGATACTTCACCTATGACGAGGTCCTTGGGATGATGTGGATTGTATCTCCAATCCTTTGGTAGTGGTTGAGTAGGCTCCACCTCATGTGTTTGATTTTCATTTCCTTGTGCCTCTTCCACCTTAGCTTCGCTTCCTTCATCATCCTTTGGTTTGTCTCCCATAGTAGAAGCATCCTCCAAGGTCACTTTCTCCAAACCTTCATCCAATGCATCTATTTCTACAACATTCTTAACAAACTTGTTAGATTCCTCAAACTTAACATGAATAGACTCTTCAATAGTCAATGATGATCTAATGAAAACTCTATAAGCCTTACTAGTATTTGAGTAACCTACAAAAATAGCCTCATAAGATCTAGCATCAAACTTTCCTAAATTATCTTTTGTATTTAAAACAAAACATTTGCATCCAAAAATTTTAAAATAGGAAACATTAGGTTTTCTAGAAAAATACATTTCAAAAGAAGTTTTAGTAGTATTTTTGCATAAGAAAACACGATTTGATATATAGCATGATGTATTAACGGCCTCGGCCCACAAATAATGTGGTAGACCATATTCACTTAGCATTGTCCTAGCCATCTCTTGTAATGTTCTATTTTTCCGTTCAACTACTCCATTTTGTTATGGAGTTCTAGGACAAGAAAGTTCATGCTTTATTCCATGTTCATCACAAAAAGTAGTAAAGGGTTGGTTAATGAATTCACCTCCTCTATCACTTCTTATTCTCAAAATCGAAACATCTTTTTCTTTTTCAACTCTTTTCTTAAAAGTTTGAAAATAAGAAAATGCTTGGCTTTTATGTTCAAGAAAGAAAACCCAAGTAAATCTTGAAAAGTCATCAACCAAAACATAAGCAAATCTATTCCCACTTAGACTTTTGGTTTGTGTAGGGCCAAAAAGATCCATATGGATTAACTCCAAAGGACGTGATGTCATGATATCCTTAATTGACTTGAAAGAAGACTTAGTTTGTTTCCAAATTGACATGCGTCACAAACTCGGTCCTTTTCAAAATTCAAGCAAGGAATACCTTTCACCATTTCCTTTGTGTTTAACCTAGAAATGTGATCAAAAGAAATATGCCCTAATCTCCTATGCCACAACCAAGAGTCATCATCGAGGGCTTTCAAACAAGTAATATTATAAGACATATTTAACATATCAATCATATAAACATTACTTTCACGAAAATCGGAAAATACACAAACATTAGAAGTTCTATCAATTACTTTACAAGCAACATTATCAAAAACAATATCAAAACCTTTATCACAAAGTTGACTAACACTCAAGAGATTATGCTTGAGGCCATCAACTAAAACTACATTTTCAATTAAAGGAGAGGTGCCAAGTTTTACATTACCAATACCGATGATTTTACCCTTGGCGTCATCTCCGAAGGTGACGGTGCCACCTTCATGATATCTTGATAGGGTTGCAAAGTTGTTGATGTTCCAAGTCATGTGCCTTGAGCAACCGCTATCAAGATACCACAATCCTCTACGTCGTTGGGATTTGGAAAGTACCTACATCATTTAACATAATTGTTGATTTTGGTACCCAAACTTTCTTGGGTCCTTTAAAGTTAGTGCCTCGAACCCAAACATTATGACGTGAAACGTTTAATCTATCATAGCAAAAATTGGCTAAGTGCCCTTTCCGTCCACAATGTGAACATGAGAACACTCTACCATACATGAATGCATGATGTGTATGTGTAGTGTGAGCATGTTTTGGGGTTTTGCCATGTTGTTTAGGTTGTGTAGCATGAACATGAGAATGAGCATTTTTCTTTGGGGCTTGTTTCTTAGGAAACATAGCCTCAATTTTCTTCTTGTTAAACTCACAATCTTTCAAAACAACACTTAATGAGTCTAATCTTTCCTTAAGCATAGTAACTTCATTTGAATCAATTAGTGGGGCCTTACCTTTGCAAGAAATCTTATATTTTTCAAAATCATTTTTGATAGTAGCCAAAGTGGAAACCAAATCATCTTTTTCTTTTGTAAGAGTAAAAACTTGAAGACTTAAAGATTCATTATCCTTTTTCATTTTAAGATACCTTTTCTTTAAGAAATCATAGTTTTGTGACAACTCAACAAAAGCCTCTTCTAACACATCCATAGAAAGTTCATTATCATGAGAAGGGGAAGAGGTTACCTTGCTTGTGCCTTCATTAGCCATGAAGCACATGTTGGCGGTGTCTATTTCTTCCTCGGATTCGGTCTCCGAATCCCAAGTTGCCTTCATAGCCTTCTTCTTGTAAGGCTTCTTTGAAGTGGAGGGCTTAGCTTTGTCCGGACACTCCGCCACAATGTGTCCCGGTCTTTGGCAATTGAAGCACACAATCTTCCTTTCTTCTTTGCCTCCTTGCCATCTTCTTCTACCTTGGTACTTCGCCTTGTTGTACATCCTCTGGACATTCTTAACAAGGAGTGAGAGCTCCTCATCATCTTCTTCTTCATCATCTTCATCGGAGTGTGTAGCTTGACTCTTGAAGGCGATAGTCTTCTTTTTGAAAGGAGCCATATCCTCTCTTGCTTTCCTTTCCATCTCATGGGTTTTGAGGTTCCCAATGAGACCTATAAGCTCCATCTCTTCATTGTCGTTGAGTTCCTTCAAGGTTGTTGCTTTAACTTCCCATGAAGGAGGAAGTGCACGGATGATCTTCCTTAATCTTTGATCATTGTTGATATCTTCACCTAAAGAAGAGAGTCCATTAGTAATCTTGGTAAATCTTGTAACCATATCATCTATGGTTTCATTTTCTTGCATGCTAAATGTTTCATATTGGGACCGAAGAAGGTCAATCTTAGCCTTCTTTACTTGTGAGGTCCCCTCATGTGTGACTATCAAATGTGACCAAATCTCATATGTGGATTTGCAATGAATAACCCTAGAAATGTCATCATCATTAAGGGCTTGTAGAAGTGCATAGTGAGCTTTGGCATTGGCATCGAATTCCTTAGTCTCTATTTCGGACCAAGTGGATTCGTCACCGGGGGGTACACTAAAGGACTTAGTCACGGCTTTTGCAACTCGGCTACCTAGAGATTGCAAAAACACGGTCATCTTAACTTTCCATATGGGAAAGTTAAGTCCATCAAACTTAGGAGGGGTCTTAATTCCATCGGCCATTTTTACTATATGAATATGAATGAAATGATTAGCAAATTAGGATCTTCTCTAAGGTTGTCAAACCAAATCCTAGAGTCCAAGCTCTGATACCAATTGAAAAACACCTAGAGGGGGGGTGAATAGGTGTGATTGCTAATCTTAAAAATTTTAACTCTCTAAATGCGGAACCTAAAACAAGTGAGGCTCAACTTACTACAATTCAACAAGTGTAGCCGAATTCCTCTTGCGAGGCTCTGGACTAAACTCCTCTTGATTCCCCTTGATATGGGTTGAGGCGCTATGTGAAGCTCTTGTTGGATGAGTACGGGATTGGCACACACAAGTATGAAATGAATGATATGAAGAATGATGCAAACACAATGATATATGGCAAGAATTACAAGCAAGCAAATAGTAGCACAAGAGAATTAAACAATATCACAAGTATGCAATAGAAAGCAATAAGGAGCTATTGATAAGTAAAGCAAGAATTAGACGCAAAGGCAATCGCAAACAAAGTGATTTGTTTCGAGGTTCGAGCCACCGCTCTACTCCCCGCCTTCACCTCCGTGAAGGGTTTCCACTATCCACCGAGGACGCCTTTACAATTTGGTCTACCGAAGACCGAGCACCGAGCTCCACCGAGTACAAAGGACCTCTACCGAAGAGGTTGCTCCACAAGGAAAGGAATACAAGAACAAAGTGATCACAACAAGATCACTACACTATTTCTCAAACTCTTTTACAAACACTCTCACTTCAATTACAACTTCACTATAGAATGAGTATAGGATTTTTGGCTCTATGAAGTGTGGTGAGAAAAACTTCAGTTGTAGAGTGATATTAGTAATCAAACACAACTGAAAAACAAGCTCAAAAAGAATTGGAATGAAAACTTTAAACTCTTTTCTTTTCTCTTTTGAAAACAATACAAACTTGAGGATTTTTCTTGGTAAAATGAAAGAGAGACTTCTCCTCTATTTATAGGGTTAAAAATAGGTTAAAAACAATTTCTTTTGGTCTTATTTTCTCTGAAAAAGCTCCCCAACAACTCTCCAAAAATCTGTTAAAGCTGAAAACAAAAACAGTTTTTCAGAATAGCCCAAAGAGGAAAGAGCCGTTAGGCTATGGCAGGCTTGGCGGTCGACCGGTCCGGTCGACCGCAAGGCCAGCTGCAAAGAGCCGTTGGCTCTCGGTCGACCGGTCCGGTCGACCGTCCCAAAAGAGGAAACACAGTTTCCTTCTTCCGGTCGACCGGTCCGGTCGACCGAAACAAACTGTGAGCAATTTGCTCTCCGTCGGTCGACCGGTCCGGTCGACCGACAGACATGCACAAACAGTGCATGTCCAGACACATCACCGGTCGACCGGGCTGGTCAGCCGGAGTTGCCTGAAACTGAAAAACTGGGCTGGTTTTTGAGTTAGAAAAATTTTGAGAAATATTTTAAAAATACATATAGCTAAGTATTATGCAGAAAATAGTTTATACACATGTTTTATACAAGATTTTCAAGATATAAAGCTTTTGGTACATGTATATATAAACTAAGGCATAACACTTAGAAATAACCATTTTCAAAACATAGGAAATATTTATGAAACAAGTGTGTGTGCAAATCCTAGAGCCAAATTTCATATACTCAAACTTTAACATTCTATTTCTTACAAAGTTTCTAAGGACTTCAAGATCTTCAATAGGCTTCTTCATATAATCTTCAACACTTGTTCCTTGAGCCCAATTGGAGTTGACTTGAGTCCAATCCTTGTATTTGTGAGAGAAGACTTCTAGAATGAATAGAAATCTGAAACACACTTAAACAACAAATGTTATTAGTACAAATAACTAATATGTTTTGTAATCATCAAAATACACTAATCATGGGTGATTGTAACCTTGGGCCAACACCGTACATACCCAAAACTACGACCCCAGTTTTCTGACACTGAAGCAGGCCCGTACCTCTAGGTACTCAGTAACATTAACAGTAACAGTAACAGTGACAGTAGTAATATCAGATGGATGCCAGTCATCCTCGGGAACCTTGCAGTGGAATTCTCTTTTCTGTTGTGCAACCTATATCATATGTCCACCCAAAATACCGATACCATCGCTTCTGTCAATTCCCCCACCCAATGAGAATATTTAATTATCAGTGTTACCTAAATAACTGAACTCAATCAATATCAGTGTGTATATCAATGTATACATGACAATAGTATTTTTCAGTAATTTCGGTAACATAAATTCTTTTATTTTATATAATATACATGCATAACCATTCAAATATCATAATCTAATATAATTTCAAGATGATTTATCTAATTTTCTGGATTTTGATTTTTTTCCTCAATTTATTTTTCATTATTAATAGGATCACAATATCTTCTGACATTTATCCCCAAGATTTCATATCATAATTCTTAGTCATGGTCAATATTAATTTCTTGCTTATAAAATAATCTATAAGATACAAGCAATTATGCCAATATAAGTTTGTTGCATGCATGAACGAGATGCAAAATATAATACACAAGACAATATAACTAGATCATGAAATTATATCTCAACAGAAGAATTGTCTGTAAAATCAGAGAAAAGAGAGGTTAACGAGATTACAAGGCAATACCGATAATAATGAACATTCTGTCAAGAGATAAGAGTTCAAAGATAATTTCTCGATTAACAGAAAAGTCAAAAGAAAGAGAATCGTGTATACTTGCATGATATTATCGGAACCTGATTTTCCTTAACGGCAACTGGAACTGAGGAGGATTCGCAGTCCAGAACACTTCCCTTAAGTCTGAATCTTCTTTTCCTCGTCTAACACTTTAGAGTCTTGCTAAGTTTGGGAGAGAAAGTGAGAGAGAAAAGGGAAAAAGAGAGAGTTGAGTCACGAACGGTTGGGGAAAAACACGGTCGTCGATGGTGGCCGCGGAGGAGGAGGAGAAGCTATGGCGGAGGAGGGAGCCGCGTGGTGGGTTCACGGCCTCGATGACGGAGACCGGAGGGCATGGGGGAGCTCACCGGAGGTCGTTGAAGATGGACGATGACAACGACCGTGGACGCGTGCGTGAAACGAGAAGGAGGGTAAGAGACATATAAGCACTCCTTATACGCCAAACATAAATACATTGAATAAACACACATATGTATATACTCATATATGCACCCATGTATTAATACTCACGCCACATTCACAGCACTAAAAAAAGATGAAACACACACACACACACACACACACACACACACACACACACACACACACAGAGAGAGTACGCATCCACTCACTCATTAAAAAAATGAAATCCACAACACCTAAAAACACACACACACTTTTCACAGCCACGCACTCACACTCACACATTCAAAAATGAAACCCACAGCACTCCCACACACATATACGTACCTCACAACTAATACACTAAAATTTAAATAATTAACACATTAATTATTAACACACATGCAAATACATTTACAGAGAGGGAGAAGGAGAAAACACTCAGCCATAGTGGAGGGCACGACGGGGAACGTCATCGATCGTGGAGCTTGCGGAGGATGTCGATGCGCCGTGGAGCTCGCCGGGAACGTGCTTTCTGGTGGAGCACCGTGAGTGTTCTGGCAAGGCCACGGAGTGCCCGGGGAGGAGATGAAGAGTTCACCATGGAGGAGTACGCAGAGTGCGGGTATTGGTGCGCTGGGGCGCGACAGTCTTGGTTGTGCTGCCGAGCCAAGAGGATTGTGCACCCTGTGCGCGAGGAGACTGTGCGCAGCCATGAGTTGGGGTGTGCATGGCTTGAGGGACTGGCCAAGGAGATTTATATAGGGGATATTTGGTTAGGGTGGAAGTGAGGAAGTAGTAATAATTTTCTTTGGAACTTGGGAATTGGTTAGTGAGTTTTCTGGTGTTTGGATATTGTTGGGAAGTGTGGTTTGAAAAATATTATGTCTTTTCCGGTGTTTGGATGGTAATGTGAAAGTGAAAGTGAAAGTGGAAAAGTTGACCACAAAGTTGACCACAAAATAATATTAAAATAAAAATTAATTAAGAAAAATAAAAATTAGATTGTAATTAGAATGCAAGTGAGATTAACAAGATCACAAAATTAACTGTTTTGAGCTACTTATTACAAATGAGATTTACATGAAGACAAAATTAACTGTAACACCCTGGAAGTGAGGAAGTGATTGTGTAAAAAGGAAAAGAGAAAAGAAAAAAGAGTTTTCTCATTTTTCTTTTCTGGTGTTTAGATAGATAGGGAAGTGAGCAATTATACTTCCCTATTTCCTTACTTACGCCCGCTTCCTTGCAACCAAACACGCTCATAGAGAGATAGGAAGGAGAGAGAACGTGAGTGAGAGATAGAGGGAGAGAGGGAGAGTGTGGTTGGAGAGAAATGGGGAGGGAGGGCGTGAGAAAAAGAGAGTTGAGGACGTGGGGTGTACGTGAGAGAGGAGAGGAGCAGGTAGGAGAAATAATCAGGTGCAGGTGAGGAAGAGTGTGGGAAGGAGGTGAATCAATTAATGGTTAAATAATTTGAGCTAGGTTCACAACCACACCCCAAATTGACTAAGTGCTGCAGGCTTGCGGGTTTGAATGAGGAGTCAGGGATTCGAAACTTGGAAGAATTATTATAGCGATTTACTTTTTATCTTGAAATGAGAAAGGAAGAAATGACGATGGTTAAATACATTGGGCTGCTCTCTTTAGCACATGCCAATCTGGCCATGTGGTTGAGATAAGAGGATGTGGGAGAGGAAGTCACATGATCAAAACTTGTTAAGCTCATGCGGTTTTCTCTTTTTATTTTAATTTTTCTTTTTGAATAAATATTTAATTATTATTTTATTAGATTAAACTCCATTAATTCAGAAAAATCCTAAAAATTTCATAAAAATAGAAAATGTCATCCTGAACCTTGTTGTAAGTTGGATCTCTGAAATTCATCCCCAATTTTTAATTAAAAAAACCTTACATTAGTCCATGACACCGATCGACCCCAAATTGAGATTCTTATCCAATAATTTTCAAAAACATTCTGAAAAATTCAAATAATGGGAAATAATATCATGAGTTGAAATAGCCTCAACCTTGCTATCAGGATGATTAAATCGGGTATCAGATACCAGTATTGTATACGTAAATTGGGAACCGAGGGTTACAATCCTACCCACCTTATAAAAATATTTCGTGCTCGAAATTCAGCAAGGCATCAACATATGAATTGAAGCTATATTTGTGAGAGTTAGGATTGTCCTAGATCCATAGTCGAGTCAATATGATATAATCCAATACCAAGTCAACTATGAGTCATAATCCAAAATATTCATCTGCCAAGAGTATCACCAAAGTCTGGAGATCGAATTGACTTTCCAGAGTTCATAATCAATCATATTACTTTGGTCTCCCGATCCATATAGTCATGTTCATATGATAAGATTACTCCCACCATTTATAGATCAAATCCTTAAGGTCTATCTGTAACCATACTCCACAAACTTTTTTAAGTTTTTCGACCTACTCGATCATATCGAATAAAGATTTCAGATATCTCAATTACGTTACCATTCTTGTAACATCACTCCAAAATTAGATTTTTATCTCTGAGATCACTCCATATTGCTCAAATAATAATCACCTCAATTGTTATATCCCTAAAATTATTAAGATCTCAAAAATTTCAAATCCTCGATTACATGTTTTATAATCATCCACAACTTCATAGTAACACAATTGTGAGATCACACGGTCACTACTGGAAGTTCATTAATCAGTGTAGCAGTCACTGATGAAAATTTTCATGATCAAATATTAATAATTAGTAATTATAAGTCCTCAAAAAATATGTCAATGATATTAATTAGTTACTATCTTAACCTTCAATATATCTTTCAGATTGATCTTTATGTTCTTGCTTTTATATTTCTCATTCAGATCCTCAAAGTTGAGTTTAAACATATTGATCTTCACAAGAATCCAAATATATCTATCTATTCCTTTCATCTATTATTCCTCAATTAAAAGATCACAAAATTCTCAGATTATCAAGGTATTCCAATTACAATATTCTTAAGAGTCATAGAATTAATTCAAAAATCTCAAATTATAATAGATATTCTTAAAATATTACTTAGATCTGAAAACTCCAAGATTCTAATCCTCAATACTAAATCCAAGCAATCTGATCCAAGGTATAGTCATATTTCGCCCAAGGCAATAATTTCATTTATTGGCTTGATTATCACTCCAAAATCTATACCCTTAAATCTAATATATTGATGTAATCTGATCATTATTTAATCCAGACATGATTATTATCTTAAATCTATCATCTTACTATGATTCTCTTGTAGACATGTATCTCAAAAGTTTCAGATCAAAAATTTCTCATAAAATTAACTACAAGATAATGCGACAATGATCCTCTCAATTATTCTTCTTCGTCCAAATAATCAAGTCAAGATCTCAATATATTTATCATCAATCTAAACCAAGAATAGTCTAACTAGACATGATGAAGCAGGACAGAGTAGGGAATGATAACAATATGAAGACACGGATAGAAAGTGGAAACGGTCAGATCAGGGTGATGGTTCAAGGATTTTTAAGGATTGATTGTATAAGTATGGAGTCAAAGAAGGGAGTCAAATGACTGTTTACTCAAATAATTTCATGGATGATTATCGTATATGTGGCCCGATTGTATATATATAGCATATAACTTAACTAAATTGACTCTGATACCAAGAAATCATGTCACACCCCGCTTCTCAAAATATGGAATACGGGTACGTGACGATGGCCAATAGAAACTCACAAAGAGTGAAATCTCTTCCATAAATACCTTAAGTTGTCAATTTTTAGCAGGATAACACACATATATGCATATACAACCAGGTGTAGGGATAGAATCACATATATGAATTACTGAAACATAAACAATATCATCCACCATATCTGAATAAGACAAGCTAAGGAAAAGAAACTAAACTCACCAGAGAACAACTGAACTAGAATATATTCTATGATCAGCTCTCTATACCGATTTTCTAATCTAGATACTGAAAAATAATAAAGGCCATCAGAACCGGACCAGCAAGAGTACACGAAGAGAAAAGAACAGGAAAAAGAGAATATGAAGATGCAATAACAGTACAAGTAGGACATAAGAACAATATGTATGGCAGTAATCAGGAACTGAAAGTATAAATAATAATAGACAAATCGATACGATAGATCATGTACAAGAAGACCGTGCATGCATAGTGTGATATATGCTAACAGTTTAACATTTACATGCCTACTACATTTTATATACTGTAATTTATCATTAAAAATATATTATTGAATGTTGTTAATTGAAATTGGTAGATAGAGACAAGTTATGTTCTTTAGGTGGGTCCCGTACATACCCAAGACCACTGCCCCAGTATCCTGTCGGTGAACCAGGCCCGTATTGTTAGGTACTCAGTAACAGTAACAGTAACAGTAGTAATATCAGATGGATGCCAGTCGTCCCCGGGAACTCTGCAGTACAACCCTCTTTTCGGTTGTATCTAGGTCCACCCAAAATATCGATACCGTCATTTCTGTTAATTTTTCCACCCAGTGAAAGTCTTTAATTATCAGTGTTACCTAAAGAACTGGAGTCAATTAATATCAGTGTGTATCGATGTATACATGGCAACAATATTTTTCAATAATTTCGATAACACAAATTCTTTTATTTCATATAATATACATAAATAACCATTCAAATATCATATGTTAATCCAATATAATATCTAATTTTCTGGATTTTGATTTTTTTCCTTGATTTATTTTTCATTATTAACAGGATCATAATATCTTCTGACATTTATCCCCAAGATTTCATAACATAATTCTCAGTCATGATCAATATTAATTTCATGTTTATAAAAAGTCTACAAGTTACAAGCAATTATGCCAATATAAGTTTCTTGCATGCATGAACGAGATGCAAAACATGATACACAAGACAATATAACTAGATCATGAAATAATACCAAAATAGAAGAATTGACTGTAAAATTAGAGAAAAGAGAGGTTAACGGGATTACAAGGCAATACCGATAATAAGAAACATACTATTGAGAGATAAGAGTTCAAAGATAATTTCTCGATTAACAGAAAAGTCAAAAGAAAGGGAATCGTGTACACTTGTCTGATGTCACTAGAACCTGAGTTCCCTTAACGACAACTAGCACTGAGGAGGATTCGCAGCTCGGAACGTTTCCTTTCAGTTTGAATCTTCTTCCCTTTGTCCAATACTTCAGAGTCTTGTTAAGTTTGGAAGAGAAAGTGAGAGAGAAAAGGGAAAGAGAGAGAGAGAGAGAGTTGACACACGCACAGTTGGGAGAAAACACGGTCATCGACGGTGGCCCACGGAGGAGGCGGAGAAGCCACGGTGGAGAAGGGAGCCACGTGGTGGGTTCATGCCCTCATCGATGGAGACTGGATGGTATAGCGGAGCTCACTGGAGGTCGTCGGAGATGGATGACGACCACGACCGTGGACGCGTGCGTGAAACGGGAAGGAGGGGAAGAGACATATATGCACTACTATACGCCAAGCATAAATACATTGAATAGACACACATATGTATATACTCATATATGCACCCACGTACTAATACTCACACCACATTCATAGCACTCAAAAAAGATGAAACACACACACACACACACACACAGAATACACATCCACTCACTCATTCAAAAAAATGAAAACCACAACACCTAAAAACACACACTTTTCACAGCCACACACTCACACTCATACATTCAAAAATGAAACCCACAGTACTCCCACACACACACACACGCACTTCACTGCACACACTAAACTAATACACTAAAAATTAAATAATTAACACATTAATTATTAATACACATGCAAATACATTTACAGAGAGAGAGAAGGAGAAAACACTCACCCATGGTTGAGGGCATAGCGGGGAACACCGTCGACGGCGGAGCTTACGAAGGATGTTGATGGGCCGCGGAGCTCACCGGGAAGAATTTGGGTCTTCTCGCGCTTTCCGACGGAGCGCCGTGAGTGTTATGGTAAGGCCACATAGTGCCCAGGGAGGATATGAAGAGCTCGCCATAGAGAAGCGCGTGGAGTGTGGGCGTTGGTGCGCAGGGGCACGGTAGCCCTGGCTGTGTTGCCGAGCCAAGAGGATTGTGCGGCCTGTGCGTGAGGAGGCCAGGCTTGGCCATGAGCTGGGCTGTTAATGGCTTGAGGGCTAGCCAAGGATATTTGTATAGAGAGATAGGAGGGGGAGAGAGAACGTGAGTGAGAGATAGAGGGAGAGTGCAGTTGGAGGGAGATGGGAAGAGAGGGAGGGCATGAGAGAGAGAGTTGAGGACGTGGGGTGTACGTGAAAGAGGAGAGGAGCTGGTGGGAGAAATAACCGGGTGCAAGTAAGGGAGAGTGGAGACGTGGGTAGAAAGGAGGTGAATCAATTGATGGTTAAATAATTTGAGTTGGGTTCACCGCCACACATCAATGTGGCTAAGTGGTGCGAGCTTGCGGGTTTGATTGAGGAGGTCAGGGGTTTAAAACTTGAAAGATGTTATGAAACGATGGCTGTCAACTTTTACTATGCAGAATTAATGTTTTTCTATGCAACGATGCAAGCGATGATGCAAGCATGCATAGTGATTGCATAGTACCCTAAAGTTTTCCTATAAATAGACCCTCCTGATTTATTTCAATGTACACTTCAGAAATTAATAAGAATTCCTACTCCTACTCTGTCTCTAGAATTATCTGTTTTGGTGTTATAATTCTCAGAGTTTTATAATAGTTATCAGCACGATCGTTCTAGTTCTGTCCCCAGCATCTACCTCAGTCTGCTCAGAGAAAAAGTTCTACCACAAGCCTCTACCTCTATTAGCTTAAGGTAAAAGTCTTGTCACGAGCCTCTACTTCCATTACTCAAGAAAAAGTCCTATCACAAGTCTTAGCCTCTACCTTTACTATCTCAAGGTAAAAATGGCAAGTAATTCTACTTATAATAGTCGTATAACACCACCACTATAATGAAAGGAGGCTCTGACACCTATTTATAGTAATGTGATGTGATTACGAAAAACTAGATTATTATACTAATTATATTCATATAACACCACTGGTAGAAAATAAGGCCCTGCCACCTATTTATAGTAAAGTGATGTGATTATGATAAGCTAATAATATTTCTAGTTATTATATTTACTAACCTCTCTATTGATGCTTGCGGGGAATAAACCCCAAGCTACCAATATTATATATTTTATTATTCTTTTATTTATATCTGTATAAACACCCGCTGAAAGGTTTACCGAGTAGCGTGGTGTGCCAATGTTTATTTTAATATTTATTGCTTTATTAATTATGCCTACAAAACACCCACCAAGTAGAGTAGCGTGCCTATATTATAGCTTATAAATATAAGTAGTACAATGCATTTATTTTATCATTTTCTTAATTACAACATTTAAATTGTATAAAATCCAAATTGCTTTTCTCTCTCCTCTAACGGCTGTAAACGGCTATAAAACGACTAGTTTTTACTCTATAAATTGGTGAATTCTAAACCACATAGCTTACTTCTCAATCTTGTTGGCCCAGAGGCCCTTCACTCTAGTTTTGATGATGTTTAACTCATGTAGTTATTGTTTACTAATAATCTTGTGATATTTAGTTTCAGATATTTGATCAAGTTATTAGTAGGTGATTAGCTCCAATAAAGGAGTTTTGGAGCTTTCACATTGTGATTCAAGCGCTCGAGCGTTAAGATCACATCTAGTAGTCGGTTGGAGTCAAGCTCGGTGGATCGTGTTTAGATCGAGTCTACGTGGAGAAGGAGTCTACAAGAAGACTTCGGTATTATGTTTAGTTTAAGATTGTGTTTAGATCTTGTGTAAAGATTAGATAGTATTGATATGCTCAAGTTCACATTACACACACATGTTTTAAGTTTATTGGTTTTTATTTTCGGTTTAACGGGTTTTGGATTTCTAGTTCAAATATATGGTTTTCATGAATAGATAGAATCAAACAAGTTTACAAGTTTTAATGTATATTAGATTTGATCTATATACATCTATGCTTCATATACTTTGAAAAGCCTATTCATGTGTTTGGAGTTTTGTATTTAAACAAAACTTATTTTTGTATTTAATGTCAAAAACATAGATATAATATCTTTCATGTATATTAGATTCTATCCATATACAATATGCTTCAAAGTTGTTTCAATATCATGTTTTTATATTTCCATGAGTTTTGAAAAAAACGGTTTTCCATTTTAAAAATTCAGGTTTTGGAAAATACGGATTTTGGTTTAAGGCAAATTTTCAAGAATACAAAATTGGTTCAAATAATATGTAATATGTTTTGAATTTTACTCACACATATTTGTATTTCAAAGATCTAATAAGAACTAATTTTTGTAGAATTTATGTGATTTTATGAGATTTAATCAAAGGTAAAAACCCAAGTTTTTAATCCCTATAATAGTTGGACCTGGCTGTCTGCCGGTCAACCGGACGGTCGATCGTAGCAGAAGTCGGTCGACCGGTCTGGTCGATCGACATGCACAGGACGTGCACACAGCCTGAGCTGGTAGGCCTATCGACCGAGCGGTCGACCGTCCGGCGAGCTCTGCTCTCTGGAAATGGCCCCAGTCGACCGGCCGGTCGACCAGCAGAGAGCTTCTTGATTGAGGTTAAACCTGCACAAAAATACAGAATTTCAGATTTAGAATAAAGAGTGCAAGTTACTCAATTCTACCGCAATAGCAAGTGGCTATGCGGGCCATGATCCACAAGGAGGGACTAGCGATGTAAGCTTTTTTAGTAAGTTTTCTTTTAAGATACAAAGGATGGTAAAAATTCTTCTTTTAGTTCTTGTAAAGAAAAAGAGAAAAATTAGGTTAAAGTGGTTAGGAAGAAGATGGTAGATTAAGAAGATGGAAAAACTAGAAATGACATGTACAAAGAAATGAAAAAAGAATAATAAAGAAGTGGTCGATTGTGATGTTCTAAACTAAAGAATAAAAAGAAAAGAAAGAAACTAAAAGTTACTTACCCCTTTTTGTGCTCATATACCTTGGATTCGTAGTTACGACTTACCTTATCTTTGAAGGCGATCAAGCATGGCGTGTAGGATCTCCCCCATTCCCGATCTACACTAAGAATAAAAGGGCAAACTATACTAGCAAGAGAATGGTTGTTCATCACCAAAGGCCATCAAGGGCACTTGCAGTGGCAAAGCAGTCTCGAGGCTAACAGATTCACTTGGATTGCAACACATTAGAGGAGAGTAAACGAAAACAAAAGTAAAGAAGAAAAAGTAACTTTCATTCAATTCAAATAACAATGAAACATGAGATCACTTACACTGGTGTCACCTGCAGTACAAACTTGCTCTCATTCCTCCATGAAGTATCATCTCCTCTCAGTTACATAAAGAAAATGAAAATTACATGAAAGAAAATAAAAACCTAAGTTACAAACTACAAATTAGCCTAAGTTCTATTCTCTGCTTGGTCGTTTTTTGCCTTTGTGATTGCAGGTATTTATAGAAGAAATGCAGAGGTTAGAGGAGTATGAAGATAGGGAAAGCTGGCTATTTCTGAATTTGAATCCTCCCCTTATCTTCAAATTTGATTTGATGTAGATATTCAGTTCTGATCTGCAGTTTGTTGGCGTGTTGATTGCTGAATATCACTTATCAAATGACAGAATTAGAAATAGTGATCAACATAAGCGTTGTAGCCCTATATGTCTGCTTTCTGGACCATCTTGAATCATCAGATTTGAGATTCGATACCGAAAGTTATGATTTAAATACTAAAATGTATCCAGTCAGAATCTAAGTCAAACTTGCTTCATCTCATCCGTTGATCTTCTCTCTATCCAATTGTCTCTCTGCATTTGACATTATCCTTGGTTGATCTTTAGCTAACCAAAATGGATTTATAAAAATCTGAATTTTATCAGTTTCCATTTGGTGTTATCTTTCTGATTTGCTCTGATCTTCAGCTGAATATTTGCCTCAATCCTTGATTTGTTCTAACTAGATCTGGGATCATCCTCAGCTAACCAAATAGATCCAGTTAAATCTGATATTAACTGGTATTTATTTAGTTTAATTCTCTTTTTCTTCATTATTATCTTCTACAAAATAGATATTTAAGACAAGAAAATTTGCAGATTTATTACAGATAAATGTAGGAGTGTAATGAAAAGAATACAAAATATATGTATGATCACACCCCCACACCTATCTTTTGCACGTCCTCGAGCAAAACTACTAAACTAAACTAAAGATTATTAGACCACTTTCGCAGGTCACGCGATTGCACTAAGCTTGTGCAACAAGCCGTTAAACCTCTAGGTTACCCCTAGAGGACGATTTTTGTCTCGTGAGGGTTTTCAGTGGATTGCACCCACAAAATTCATTAAAAAAATGTTAATATTTTTAAAACACATTGTGAAAGAAAAATATTTGAAATATTATTGTAAGATTTAAGTAATCTATAAGTTATAGGAAAACCGAATTTTTCATTCCTAAACTTAGTCTCTATTCAAAAATTTGTTATCAATCAAACTAAGGAGTCAAATTGTACTTCTCATCTAGTCTATTATTTTACCCTAAGTCATATGCACCTTGTGACCGTGAAAATTTTGACTAAGGGTTCTTTAACTCTAACTCTTATGCCTTATATATATATATATATATATATATATATGTTGGCCCAAAGGCCTATCACCCTAGTTTTGACGATGATCAACTCATGAAGTTATGTTTACTAATGATCTTGTGTTTAATTAGTGACAGATTCATTATCAAGATCTTAGTAGGTGCATAACTCAACAAAGGATAAAATGTTAAGATTTGGAGCTAGCACAGTGTGATCCAAGGAGCTTTTGGATCAAGCTTGGACTAAGTCAAGAAGATGAGAAGCCTTCAAGTGAAGACTTCAAGAAGATGAAGACTTGTGTCTAGGTATAAGATTTTGTTTTTGTTTTTAGAGTAAAATGTAAAGGATAGAGTAGTTGGTGGATTGCTCAAGTATACCATGCACACACACTCTTGATAGAATTGTTTTCATAAAAGATTTTTTGGTTTAGAAAAGATTTTTCATTTTGGAAAAATACAAGTTTGGTTTTTGGTGTTTCTCATGTACTTATCTTTTAACCAAAATCAAGTTTAGAGCTTTATGACAAAAGCATAGATATTTCATTATGATTGTGTAGTGGATCATATCCATACACACTATGCCTTAAAAGTATATCTTGTTTTTGTATTTGATGAAGATTTGGAAAAAATATGTTTTGGAAAATATTGTTTTGGAAAATACAGTTTTTATCATGAGCCAAATATTTCCAAGTTACAAAAATAGTCCAATCTTTTATAATATGCCTTGATTTTGTGCAAGCATGTTTGATTATCAAAGTATATTGGTTAAACTATTTTTGTAGATTTTTAAGTATTTTATGGGATTTTTTTGAGCCAAAAAAACTAACTTTTTAATCCCAGAAAACTGTTTCAGGCTTCGGATAAGTCGACTTACAACCTTTATGGTCGACTAATCCTGAAGTCGGCCGACCGGACCGGTCGACCGACGTGCACAGATGTGCACGCCTTTGTGCACTGGAGGACTGCCGACCGTACGGGTCGACCGCTCCAGAGAGCAGAGCTCTCTGGAAAGTTCGGCCGATCATACGGGTCGATCGACAGAGAGTTCGACTCTCAGCTCCAGTGGGTCAGTCGACCCAGGCGGTCGACCGTGGCTCCAACGGTCGGATTTCTGACCGTTGGCGGTCGACCGTACGGGTCGACCGGCAGCTCTGACAAAGCCCCAACGGCTAGTTTTTGGCAGCCTATAAATTTGGGGGTCTTGTCATTGTTTTGAGCCAAGATTTTAGGAGAGGTTTGAGCCAGTTTTTCCCACTCCATTAAAAGAGTTTTCTCCACATATTTGAGAGCAAATACTTCCAATCTAAAGGGAAGAATTTATCAAGAGTGTAAAAGAGATTTCTTGAGTTTTTCACCAAAGTTTCAATCCTTTCTTTTCTCACACAAACACTTGAGCAACCATTGTCTATTCATCTTATAGGAGTGTTGTAGTGAGAGCTTTCATTGGTGATCAAAGTGTTGGATCACCAATATTTCATCTTTGTACTTTGAGGAGACGGGCAAGTGTGCTCGTGGTGGTTTAGAGTTCTTGTGTGAACTCGGTGGTTTGAGGTGCGGCCTCGGCGAGCTAGTGAGCTTGCGGTGTGTACGGGACTAGGGAGTCCGAGGGCTTGTAGGTGTTGCGGCACCGAGGAGAGATCCATTGGGATCTTGCATAGTGGAAATCCTTCGTGTGTCGAAGGCGGGGATGTAGAGCAAGTGTGCTCGAACCTCGAAACATACCCTTGTGTTTGCGATTGCTCACTCTCTCTCTCTTTGTCTCTTTTATATCTTGCATGCTTTATTGTCTATCTTTATATGCTTGATATATTCATTTGTGCTCATTGATATACATGTGTGGGATTGTTTGTTAACACTTGTATTCAACCAAGAGAGCCAACGTGGCACCTCAACCCATTCAAGGGGAATCTAAAGGAGTTTGTCCAGAGCCCTTCACGGGGAATTCGGCAACACTCTTTGGTTATACGTGGTGTTTTAGTGTAAGAAGTTTTGTTTAGGTCATAATTGCTTTGAGCTTCCGCATTATTTGCATCATTGGGCATTAAGTGACCATTAGATTAGCCATCACCTATTCACCCCCCCAGGTGAACCTTCAATATATATATATATATATATATATATATATATATATATATATATATATATATATATATAATATATATATATATATATATATAGTGGTGATATTATTCCTTAGTTCTATTAGGCTTTCTAATCTGTCCATGTAACGAGCATTTAATTGATGACTCCCAAATCAAATGGTTTTAGAACACCGGGTGAGAAAACACCCCAAGGACTTAAGACTCGAGCAAACAAGGCCACAAAACTAAGGATTTTATTATATGAACCACTTTTAGGCGTGAATACTTATGCTTTATTAGGCACAAATACCTAGCTTAATCAGAGGATTTTTTTATATTTTTTTCTCAAACTTATCTAATCATCTTTCGCATAAATACCAAGGCTTACTTAGGCCAAAGCACCTAGCTAATCAATAATTAGATTTATTCATCTTTCATAGATATATTTTTTTCTTTTTTTTATAAGGCATAAGAATCTTCGTTTTTTGAACCCTAAGTGTGTAAGTGTATGAAGTGTGCATATTTCATTAAGGTAAAGATCAAGACTAAATTATTTTGACAAATTATATTCCTAACTCTAAAAATCAAACAAATAATCTTATTTTGACTAAGTTCAAGAAATACTAATTTTGATTTTCCTATTCCTTAAAATTAACTTAATTTTTTACAAAAAATATGTCAAATTATTGTTTCTATTTTCAAAAAAATTTTAAAAGTAAAGAAAATGTTAATTTTTTTAATAAAAAGAAAAACCTAAGTTATGTTAGAACCCTCCCCCATACCTATCTCATGCATTGTCCTCAATGTATGAATTAATGCATAGATGCATGAAAAAGAAGACAGAGAAGGAAAATACTACCTTAAGGTTGTGGTTCCGGTGGTGGTCTGATTGGTCCACGAAATGCGGCCCAATCGACTTTGCATCGAGTTCGGAGGAACCCACCAGAAATCTCTCTAATATAACCCACTAAAATGATGTATACATGAAGATTATTATTAAAAATTTGACCCCATCTAATTTCTAAATTCCATAATTATTTCTGAGTCAATTTTGTTAACCGCCTTGTCCCAAAATGGAGTGTGAAAAGATAGAATGATTGACTTGGACTTAGGAAGTACGAGAACTAATACCAACTCAGAAAAGTAACTTAAGTCAAGTTAAGGTTCAGGAGTCGAGATTGGTTCAGGAAGTGGGTCCAAATCAATAAGTTGAAACTCAAGTCCACATTCATTTTCCCACAATGGAATGTAACTTAATATTGGTGATTCAAGTTCAAGAATGACAGGTGTGGGAATCAAAACTGGCTCTAAAATATTACTCAAGTCGGGTTACAAAACAGGAGTCAATATTAATTCGAGAATTTGAACTGGATCACAAAATTGAGAATCTAGGTCACATTTCTCATTGAGTTCAATTTCATAAAAATGAGAACTTGCCAATTTGTCAATGAGACTTTCAAAAGTATGAAATTGGTCAAGTTCAATATGCTGATCATCAAAGATGGGTGATTCAATTTCATTATGAATTGGCACAGGATCCAATGTTGACTCGGGAAAAAGATTGAAATCAGGTGAAGACACCAGAGTCATAATTGAATCAGGAAGTAGAATTGAATCACTAAGTTGAGATTCATGATCATATTCATTCTCAAGTTCTATTTCAAGAAAGGAATAACTTGTCAAACTGTCAATATCATTTTCAAAATTTAGAGTTAGGGCAAGTTCAAATGATTGTGCTGAAATAGAACCTTGTTTTTCAAAACAACATGACTCTTCAACTCTAACAGAATGGTTAACGATATCAGAATGTAGAGTTTGGACCATTATATCTATGTCATGATTACGAGCGTTTTGAGCCTGAGTCATGGCTTCAAGCATCTTTTCATAGTTGATAGGTTCATCATTTTGTTGCGGTTGGTCTTGAAAAGATGAAGTGTTGTTTTAGAATTGGTGGTAAAATTGTGAGTCCATCAGATTTTGTGATTGTTGTTTAGACTCACACATACTCATTTCCAAAATTGATGGTTTTCTATTTTGGACTCGTAGAACTGAGTATGAATCTTGGGAATATTGTGGACAAGGTGGATAAGGAGGACAAGTTGGTTGAAAATTGGACTCGGAGGAGGTGAATCCCCACTGACTCTGTGAAGAGTTGAAATTATTTTGGAAATTATGGTTATAATATTGGGGGCATAGGTTATATTGATTCGGATAAGACCAATCCGGCACACTAGGTTGGTTAAAGTTATGATATGTCGGGTTGGTAATATCCGAAAAAGAGGTTAGTGTGTAATATGGATTACCATTAAAATTGAAAAAATTGTTATTATAAGCCATATCACACAATAAAACACAAACAAAGAAAAAAAAAACAAACAAATAAGCAAACAAAAAAGAAAAAATTCTAACCTAAGTTAGGGTAGACCTTTGACCTAGACGACTCCTAACTAGTTAGACAGTCCATAGGAGGTATAATACAGACTTTGACCACAAGCTAATCAGCCAAGTCAGGGCAAGATTGGTGGGAGGTTATCCGTCAAAGTCGTTCCTTAATTAAGTAACCACCAACCTTCGGGCTTTCGGCCCTTAATCCCCTTCCTAGATACTGATTTGGTAGGAGTCAAATTCTAACACCTTTTCCCTTAGGATAATCTCCTAATTGAGTCCGAGATGTCCCTAGGGCCAACGTCTACTCATTTTTAGTTAGGGTTGGGTTAGTGAGTGAGGAGATTGTTTGTGGGCTAAGGGAGGGTAATGACTTCCCCACCTTATCTTGTTTATAGGACAAGCCCTTAGATCAATTTAGTGCAGTGTACAGGAAAAGCAACACTTAAGCAATGTAAACAATCCAAAAGTGTTCTTATACTAGATGCTATGCATACGTACCTTTGCTTCAGCACTCTTCAACAGTAAATATAAAATGTAATGAAATAGACACGTGCCTAAATGCAAAGTCTAAATCATTTTTTAGCATTTACAATCATCATTTTACTGCTGAGGTTAGAAAGTAAATATAGTGAGACAAACAAGGAAATAAATGCTACAGATATTTAAACTACGCAATTCAGCCAACCTGCAGAAAATACAGGTTAGTAGTTCACTCAGTTTACCACAGGACTGTAGCAAATCTGAGGGCTTCTTGGCTCTGCTTTCTTGAGCAGAGTCCAAGGCCACTTATGTGTCCACTGTAGAAAGAATTCCTTGTTGTTAAATTTGTACAAAAAACAAAGAAGAAAGTTAACAAAAAATGTAAACTTTAAAGAGAATTACTTATTGTCCCTCCCCGACAACGGTGCCAAATTTTGATTGAGGTTAAACCTGCACAAAAATACAGAATTTCAGATTTAGAATAAAGAGTGTAAGTTACTCAATTCTATCGCGATAGCAAGTGGCTATGCGGGTCGTGATCCACAAGGAGGGACTAGCGATAGAAACTTTTTTAGTAAGTTTTCTTTTAAGATATAAAGGATGGTTAAAATTCTTCTTTTAGTTCTTGTAAAGAAAAAGAGAAAAATTAGGTTAAAGTGAGTTAGGAAGAAGATGGTAGATTAAGAAGATGGAAAAACTAGAAATGACATGTACAAAGAAATGGAAAAAGAATAATAAAGAAGTGGTCGATTGTGATGTTCTAAACTAAAGAATAAAAAGAAAAGAAAGAAACTAAAAGTTACTTACCCCTTTTTGTGCTCATATACCTTGGATTCGTAGCTACGACTTACCTTGTCTTTGAAGGCGATCAAGCATGGTGTGTAGGATCTTTCCCATTCCCGATCTACACTAAGAATAAAAGGGCAAACTATACTAGCAAGAGAATGGTTGTTCATCACCATAGGCCATCAAGGGTACTCGCAGTGGCGAAGCAGTCTCGAGGCTAACAGATTCACTTGGATTGCAACACATTAGAGGAGAGTAAACAAAAATAAAAGTAAAGAAGAAAAAAGTAACTTTCATTCAATTCAAATAACAATGAAAGAAGAGATCACTTACACAGGTGTCACCTGCAGTACAAACTTGCTCTCATTCCTCCATGAAAGTATCATCTCCTCTCAGTTACATAAAGAAAATGAAAATTACATGAAAGAAAATAAAAACCTAAGTTACAAACTATAAATTAGCCTAAGTTCTATTCTCTGCTTGGTCGTTTTTTGCCTTTGAGATTGTAGGTATTTATAGAAGAAATGCAGAGGTTAGAGGAGTAAGAAGATAGGGAAAGCTGGTTATTTCTGAATTTGAATCCTCCCCTTATCACCAAACTTAATTTGATGTAGATATTCAGTTCTGATCTGCAGTTTGTTGGCATGTTGATTGCTGAATATCACTTATCAAATGACAGAATTAGAAATAGTGATCAACATAAGAGTTTTAGCCCTATAAGTCTTCTTTCAGGATCATCTTGAATAATCAGATATATGATTCAATACCAAAGTTATGATTCAAATACTAAAATGTATCCAGTCAGAATCTAAGTCAAACTTGCTTCATCTCATCCGTTGATCTTCTCTCTATCCATTTGTCTCTCTGCATTTGATATTATTCTTGGTTGATCTTTAGCTAACCAAAATGGATTTATAAAAATCTGAATTTTATCGGTTTCCATTTGGTGCTATCTTTCTGATTTGCTCTGATCATCAGCTGAACATTTGCCCCAATTCTTGATTTGTTCTAACTAGATCTGGGATCATCCTCAGCTAACCAAATAGATCCAGTTAAATCTGATTTTAACTGGTATTTATTTAGTTTAATTCTCTTTCTCTTCATTATTATCTTCTGCAAAATAGATATTTAAGACAAGAAAATTAGCAGATTTATTACACGATAAATGTAAGAGTGTAATGAAAAGAATACAAAATATATGTACGATCACTCCTGCTCTCTGTATCCAGTCCCGGTCGACCGGGCGGTCGACCAGTGGCACAAGGTCATAAAAATGACCGTTGGGCCGGTCGACCGGAAGAGCAAATTTGCCCTTTCCTGCTACCAATGAGCAGAATTTGTTTGGGGTTATAAATACCCCATACTTGAGCTGTTTTCATTAAGTTTTTAGAGAGCAAAATTTTTAATCTTTACAAGTATTTTACAGCAAGTTTTTTAAAAGAGTTTTAGGCTTAAAGATTTGATCTTTATTTTGTTTTAAAGGGTTAGAAAAATCAAAGAAAAGAAAAGTCTTTGGGATTGGTTTTTTTATCTTCATTTTTATAGCTATTCTAGAGGTTTTCCCAAGAGTTCTTCTTTGTATTTTTGATTTCCAAACTCTTTGTTTGGCTGTTTGTTGCAAGGAAGTGGGCGGAAGTAAGGAAATAGGAAAGTATAATTGCTCACTTCCTTATCTATCCAAACACCGGAAAAGGAAATAAGAAAAACCTCTTTTCCTTTTATCTTTTCTCTTTTACACAATCATTTCCTCACTTCCAGAGTGCTACAGTTAATGTTGTGGTCATGTAAATCACATTTATAATAAATTGTAACACAAAACAGTTAATTTTTTGACCATGTAAATCTCACTTGCATTCTAATTATAGTCTATTTTTTATTTTTCTTAATTAATTTTATTTTAATATTATTTTATGGTTAACTTTGTGGTCAACTTTTCCACTTCCACTTTCACATTACCATCCAAGCGCCGGTAAAGACAAAATATTTTTTAAACCACACTTCCCAACAACATCCAAACACCGAAAAACTTACTAACCAATTCTCAAGTTCCAAAGGGAATTATTACTACTTCCACAATTCCCCACTTCCTTACTTCCACCCTTAACCAAACAGGCCCTTTCTCACACTTGAGCTATCTTATCTATCCTAACTATAGGATCTATTTTGTAAGAAAATTGGTTTGTGGTTGTTGATACCACCAAGAATTGTAAAACCTTTCATACTTTGTGATATCCCTCTAGTGAGAGGTGATTGTGTTGATGTCCCTCTAGTGAGAGGTAATAGTGGAGGTTGTGTTGGTATCCCTCTTAGTGAAGAGGTGATTGTGGTGTTGTGGCTTTATGCCTTATGCCTCAAGTGTGAGGTTGATAGTTGTTTGGTTAAGTGCCTATCCCTCTAAGTGTAGAGGTGATTTGTGTTGTGCCTTGCCTCTTGTGTAGAAGTTGTATTGGTTGAGAGAGGAGTTGTGTACTCCCGATTTGTATTACCCAAATTCTCAGTGGAGGTTCCCTGTGTGGGAAGTCCTGTATGAATGATATAGTGGAAATCCTTCTGTGTGAAGGCGGGGACGTAGAGCTGGGTGCTCGAACCTCGAAACATATCTTTGTGTTTGCGTTTGATCCACTATCTCTAACTCTCTCTCTCTTTTATATTGTGCCTTGCATCATTTCATATTGTTCATATCATTTATATACTTGGATTTATTTGTGTGCCATACTTGTGTTAAACTAAGAGAGCTTTATATAGCACCTCAACTCTTATTCAGAGGAATCAAGAGGAGTCAGTCCCGAGCCTTTCACCGGGAATTCGCTACACTCTTTGGTTATACTGTGTGTTGCAATTAGTTTTTAAATTTCGCATTATTTGTCATTAGATTAGTCTTACACCTATTCACCCCCCTCTAGGTGTACTTTCAAATCTCTCTTCATTCTCAAATTTTTTTCATCATCTCCACAAGCTTTATATTCGAGATTTTCACAAGATGCTTAGTCTATTTTTGAAGTTTATTATTGTCGTCATCATCATCAATACTTCTATCCTTTTGTTATAGATATAGATCCAAGTTATTTTTACCAGGGCCTTTTAATTTTAATGTTCACCCTCCCTCTTTTGTTTGTAGCTATTATGATTGAAATATAAGTTTTACTATTTTATTGTGAAATAAAATATTGTGATTCTTTATCTTTGTATTTTGTTATAGTTATCACCATGTCAAACTTTATAAAGCTTGAGTTCATTCCACTTGATATCACTGGAAAGAACTATATATCTTGGGTTATTGATATAGAAATGCATCTCGAGTTAATGGGTCTCACTGAAACCATTAAAGAGATAAACTCTACATCATCGCAAGATAAGGCAAAAGCGACGATATTTATCTGCAGACATCTTGATAAATGTTTAAAATGTGAATATCTTACAGTAAAAAATCCAAATGTCTTGTGAAAAAATCTCAAAGAAAGATTTAATCACCAAAAGAAAATTTTGCTCCCTGCCACACGTGATGAATGAAATGCTTTGCGCTTCCCAAACTTCAAGAAAGTTAGCGATTATAACTCTACAATATTCATAATAGTATCCCAATTAAAATTCTGTAGAGTGGATATCACAGATGAAGAAATCTTGGAGAAGACTTACTCCACATTTCATACATCTAATATAACACTGCAATAACAATATAGGTTGCGTGATTTTAAGAAATATTCTGAACTAATTTCATCTCTTCTTGTGGCAGAGAAGAATAATGAGCTTTTGATCTAAAATCTTTAGTCTCGTCCTACTAGTTCAGCAGCATTTCCAGAAGCAAATGCTGCATTTTCTAAAAATTATGGATGAGGATATAATTATGGCCGTGGCCGTGGACGTGGTTGTGGCCGTGGACACGGTCGAAGTGGTTTTTATAACCCTTTACAAAACAACGCGATCCACAAGAAGCATCATGTAGAAAGGCATGATAAAGGAAAAGATATTCGTGAAAGTTCTCTTTGAAATCCTGAAGATTTCTATTATAAATGTGGCTCCAAAGGGTACTGGTCACGAGTGTGACGAACACCGGAGCACCTTTGTAAGCTTTACAAGGCATCCTTGAAAGGAAAAGAGAAGGAAGTGAATTTCACTGAACATGATGATCCTATGGATGATACAACTCATCTTGATGCTTCAGATTTAACTGATAATTTTGCTAATTTTTCAACCCATCGTGAATTTATGGATACTGGTGATAATTAGATATATGATTGTATTACTATATTTTGTTATTTGTATTGTCAAATTTATCTTTGAATGAAATATTCACTTACAATTCTCACTAAATTATTTATTTTGCATGAAGCTTGATATGGATTATTCTAATGATGAAGTCAAGATCAAAACTAGAGATATTTGCATACCGGATAGTGGTACAACACACACTATTCTCAAACATAAAAGGTACTTCTCCGATTTAAAACTGACAAAGGCAATTATCACAATATTAGGTCCTGTAGGCTTAATTGAAGGAACTGGTAAAGCCAGCTTTATATTGCCAAATGGAACAACGTTTTTCATAAAAGATGCTTTATTTTTACCAAAGTCTAAAAGAAATTTATTGAATATTAATGATATATATCTTCATGGATATGATACTCAGTCTACAACTGAAGGAAATATGAAGTATATGTATCTTACTACTTATATATCAAGAAAGAAGTACATATTAGAAAAACTATCAAAGTTTTCCTCAGGATTACATTACACATATATAAATGTGATAGAGTCGCATATGGTAGTTAAGGAAGATACAGAGACATTAACTTTGTAACATGACCGTTTAGGTCATCCTGGTTCAATAATGATGCGAAGAATTATTGAGAAACACATGGACATACATTAAAGGGCCAGAAGATCCATCAAACTAGCAAAATTTCATGTGAGGCTTGTTCTCTAAGAAAATTAATCATGAGACCATCACCAATTAAAATAAAAACTGAATCGCCTACCTTTCTTGAACGTATCCAAGGTGGTATATGTGGGCCTATACACCTATTGCGTGGACTATTTCGATATTTTATGGTATTGATAGATGCCTCTAGTAGATGGTCACACGTTTGTTTATTATCAACTCGCAATATGACATTTGTGAGATTTCTTGCTCAGATAATTAGATTACGAGCACAATTTCTTGATTATACAATCAAGAAAGTTAGACTTAACAATGCTGGTGAGTTTACGTCTTAGGCTTTTAATGATTATTGTATGTCAATTGGAATAGTTGTTGAATATCCTGTTGCCCATGTTCATACACAAAATGGTTTGGCTGAGTCACTGATTAAGTGCTTCCAGCTTATTGTTAGATCATTAATAATGAGAACAAAACTTTCTATTTCTATACGGGGTCATGCAATTTTACATGCTGCAGCATTAATTCGCATCAGACCAAGTGCACATCATGAGTACTCCCCTTTACAATTAGTATTTGGTCAAGAGCCAAATATTTTCCATCTATGATTTTTTGGCCGTACAGTATATGTACCAATTGCTCTACCACAACGTATAAAGATGGGTCCTCAAAGAAGATTGGGAATATATATCGGCTATGAATCTCCTTCTGTTATAAGATATCTTGAGCCTAAAATCAGTGATGTTTTTATGGCTTAGTTTGCCGATTGCCATTTCAATTAGGCAATTTTCCCAGTATTCGGGGGAGAAAAGAAACAGCTAGAGAAGGAGATTACATGGAGTGAACCATCCTTATTGCATTTTGATCCTTACACAAAATAATGTGAGATAGAAGTGCAAAAGATTATGCAATTACAAGAAATAGCCAATCAATTGCCAGATGCGTTCACTAATATGAAAAGAGTGACTAAATCATATATACCAGCTGTAAATGCTCCTGCTCAGATTGAAATCCCAAAAGGACAATCTGAGAATGAAGTCACTAATCTGAGACATGCCTGAAGTGTGGTAGACCAATCGGTTCCAAAGATAAAATTCTCGGAAAAAAAGGAGCAGATAAGCATGATGACCCCAATGTGTAAGAATGTGTTCCAGAAGAAATACAAAATAAGACAAATCAAGAGATGGAAAATCCTGAAGGTATAAAAAATCGTGAGATCTCTATTGATTATGTCAATACAGGAGAATTATGGAATCGAAATTAGATGGAAAATATGGATGAAATATTTTCCTATTCCGTAGCATGTGATATTGTTAACGGAAGTGTGGATCTTGAACCCAGATCCGTTACTGAATGTCAAAATAGACATGATTGGACAAAATGGAAAGACGCTATACAGGCTGAATTGAATTCGCTTAATAAGCATAAAGTATTTGGACCTATTATCCTCACGTTTGAAGCCGTGAGACCAGTAGGATACAAATGGGTTTTTGTGCGAAAAAGCAACGAGAAAATGAGATTGTGAGGTATAAAGCTCGACTTGTTGCTCAAGATTTTTCACAAAGACCTGGAATTAATTATGAAGAAACGTATTCTCCAGTAATGGATGCAATTATGTTTAGATATTTAATCAGCCGAGCAGTTTCTAAAAATTTAGAAATGCGTCTTATGAATGTTATTACAGCTTATTTATATGGGTCGCTTGATAGCGATATTTATATGAAAATCCCTGAAGGATTTAAAATGCCTGAAGCATTAAGTTCAAAACCCAAAAAATTATATTCGATCAAATTACAAAGATTGTTATATGGGTTAAAACAATCAGGGCGCATGTGGTATAATAGCTTAAGCGAGTGTTTGTTAAAAGAAGGATATGTGAATAATCCTATATGCCCATGTGTTTTTATAAAGAAAATAACATTCGGATTCATTATCATTGCTGTATATGTTGATGATTTAAATATCATTGGGACTCATAAAGAAGTCCTAGAAGCAATGATGTATTTAAAGAATGAATTTGAAATGAAAGACCTTGGGAAAATCAAATATTATATTAGTTTATAGATTGAACATTTTCAAAGTAGAATACTTTTGCATCAATCAAATTATACTGAAAAGGTCTTGAAACGCTTTAACATGGATATAACAAATCCTTTAAGCACTCTAATGGTTGTTAGATCATTAAATATGGAAAAGGATCCATTTCGTCCTCGCGAAGATAATGAAGAGGTTCTTGGTCCTGAAGTACCATACCTAAGTGCAATTGGAGCTCTTATGTATCTGGCTAATTGTACCTGACCAGATATAGCATTTGCTACTAATTTATTAGCAAGATTTAGCTCATCTCCTACAGGGAGACATTGGAATGGTATTAAACAAGTATTTTGTTATCTTGAGGAACAACTAATTTTGTTTTGTTTTATTCCAGAGGATCAAAATAAGAAATAACTAGTTTTGTAGATGCAGGTTACTTGTCAGATTCACATAAAGGCAGGTCTCAAATAGAAAATGTGTTAACATGTGGAGGTATAGCGATCTCTTGGCATTCACAAAAGCAGACACTTATTGCTACTTCTTCTAATCATGCTGAAATCATAGCACTCCATGAAGCAAGTCGAGAATGTGTATGGCTAAGGTCTGTAATTCAACGCATCTAAGCAACTTGTGGACTACCAGTCAACAAAGCTCTAACAGTACTGTTTGAAGACAATGTTGCATATGTCGCTCAAATGAAGGAAGGATTCATCAAAAGTGACCGTACCAAGCATATACCCCCGAAGTTCTTCTCATTCAGCTAAGAGCTTAAAAAGGATAAGAAAATTAATATTCAGTATATCCGATGAAGTGATAATGTGGCAGATCTCTTTACAAAGGTACTTCCCACTATAACTTTCAGAAAGCTTATTCATGATATTGGGATGCGTCATATGCGAGACTTATGAAGAAGAACTACTCATGTCAACTTGAGGGGGAGCTTACGTGGCTGCACTCTTTTTCCCTTACTATGATTTTATCTCACAGGATTTTCCTGGTAAGGTTTTTAACGAGGTAGCATAGAACACGTATACAGAGATGGTGTACTCTTTTTCCCTTCGCTATGGTTTTATCCCACTGGGTTTTCCTAGCAAGATTTTTAATGAGACATCATGTATGGTTGATAGCCAAGGGGGAGTGTTATGAAACGATGGCTGCCAACCTTTACTATGCAGTATTAATGGTTTTACTATGCGACGATGCAAGCGATGACGCAAGCATGCAAAGTGACTGCATAGTACCCCAAAGTTTTCTTATAAATAGGCCCTTCCTGATTCATTTCAATGTACAATTCAGAAATTAATAAGAATTTCTACTGCTACTCTATCTCTAAAATTCTCTATTTTGGTGTTATAATTCTCGGAGTTTTACAATAAAAGAATTATTGTAGGGGTTTACTTTTTATTTTGAAATGAGAAGGGAGGAAAGGAAAGTGGTTAAATAAACTGGGCTGCTCTCTTCAGCTCACTGGCCATGTGGTTGAGACAAGAGGATGTGGAAAGGAGGCCACATGATCAAAACTTGTTAAGCAACATGGGGTTTTCCTATTTTATTTTTATTTTAATTTCATTTTTCTTTTTGAATAAATATTTATTCATTATTTTATTGGATTAAACTCCACTAATTCAGATAATTCCTTAAAAATCATAAAAATAGAAAATATCATCTTGAACCTTGTTGTAAAGTCGAATCTCTAAAATTCATTCCAATTTTTAATTAGAAATCCTAGAGTCAGTCTGTGACACCTATCGACCCCGAATCGAGATTCTTCTCCAATAATTCTCAAAATATTTTAAAAATTTCAGAAAAATTTAAAATAATGAAAAATAATATCTTGAGTTGAAATAGTCTCAACCCAGCTAAAGGATGATTAAATTGGATATCAGAGACCAGTATTGACATACGTACATTGGGAACCGAGGGTTACAGATTTTTTTTACAATTGGGTATTCTGGAAAAAAAGGAATGTGAAGCTTGGTTCTGAGAAAATGGTGACTCCAACATAGTTTGAAATTGTCGCTCGGCCTCATGAGTCTCATTCTCTTTTCCAGGATCGATGATTTTTTATTTCGAATGGGTAGGATTGAAAAGGAAGAGTATGAATCCTGAAATTGTGGTTGACATTGTGAGTTGAACCTATTTTGTTGGGACTCAAGCATAGCTTGTACGGCTTTCATACTTTTTTTAACTCAGATTTTTCTTCAATTGGTAGTTCTAGAAGAGTATGGAAAGCAAAATTGGGGAATGAATATTATGAAAATTATGAAAATTGTGGACAAGGAGGTTGAAAATTTCACTCAGAGGAGGTGAATTCCGTAAACTCTGTGAAGAGTTAAAATTATTTTAAAGATTTTGGTCATAAGATTGGAGGTATAGGTTATATCAAGTCAAATTCATCCAATCTGGCTTATCTGGTTTGTCCTTGTTGTTTAAAGCCATGTTTGATTTATTTGAGTCAAATGAGGTGAGGGTGAAATATGGATTCATATTAGGATTGAAAAATTATTGTTGTTAAATTCTATTTTACAAGAAAGAAAAAGCAACAAACAAACAAAAAGAAAGAAAAAATCAAAACCAAGCCTATACTATGGTTGAGTTAGACCTGGACGACTCCTAACTGGTCGACTGTCCAGGAGAGTATATTGCAGTCTCGGACCACGAGTTAATTGGTCACGTAGGGGCAAAATGCGGTTAGATGTATCCGTGCGTAAGCAACGGGCCTTAATTAAGCCAAACCACTAGATCTTCGAGGCTTAAACTCTTAATCCCTAATCTTAGATACTGATTTGGTAAGAGTCTGGTACTAACAACTTTCTCCAGATGTCAATCTCTTAATGAGTCCGAAATGTCCTTAGGGGCCAACATCTATTAATTTTTATTAAGGTTTGAGTTGTGTGAGTGGGGAGGTGATTTTTGGCTAAGAGAGGGTAATGACTTCTCCATCTTATATTGTATCGGGTTATGCCCTTAAGTCTAATGTGTGCAAGAGTGTAATATAGACAAGAATGAACACATAAAGAGAGTAAATCACTCACGTTTTTGTTCTATGCTATATACAATGCCATATGTATACCTCAGTCCAGATCACAACAATAGAAGAAATACAGTATATTATAATGAAATTGACGCATGCTTAAATGTAAATGTCTAAACTGTATTAATATATCCAATTTACTGATTTTAGTTCTTAATTATTGCAGTATGTAGGCAATTAAAGTAGATAACTAGTAGCAGATAACATAGATATACGTAATTTACAATATTCTTGCAAATTTTGGGACATAGATCCCCAGAAACTGCCGCATTTTCGTGGCTCCGATGGCCTAGGCACGGCAATGCTCTTGAACTGGCCTCCCTGCTTTCGAGAGCAAGGAGATGCAAACAAGCCTAGCTTTATGCAATGTTTAGTTTCTGAAAAAATTAACATGTACACCAAAACAGAGAATAAAATGTCAACAAAAACGTGAGTTCAAACCATTCACATCTCCGGCAACGGCGCCAAAATTTTAATCTTAGGAAACCATGCACGAAAATGTATATTTTAGAAAATCGGTGAAATTATGTGTGGTTTAGCTTCCTCGATACTTCCATTATAGCATATTAGCTATACGGGTCGAATTCACATGTACGAGAGGCGATAGAAGCATTAACAATTCATTCACGTCAGTTGTTAAAAAGTTCTTCTATGTTAAAAAAAAAAAAGAAAAAGAAAAGAGAAAAAGAAGTGACAGGTGGAGAAGGTGATGAAATCGGCGAAGTGAAAACAATAGAGAAGTGGTTGTGGGATCAGTAAAACAAAACAAGAAAGTAAAGGTGAAGTAAAAAAAAAAACAAGTGAAGTAAAACAAAAAGTGAAAGTGTGGTAAAGTAATTTGGAAAATGAAAAGGAGAAAAAATTGTGGTGAAGAAAATGAAAAAAATGGTGAACTAAGAAGGTGATGAAAACAACGATAGAAAATAATAAAAGAGTTTATAAATCAGTTTTTAAAACAGAGTAAAAAGAGAAGAGAATTCACGACTACATACTACTAAGTGTTCCTCTACTAAATATGCTAACCTCTTAGTGATAGTTGTCTCACATGGGTCCTTAGCCATCACTAATCCTTGGCTTCTTCAAGAAACAATACAAGTTTGAAACGATACAAAGTTTGAACATTAAATGGTTCTTCATATTAACTTGCATCAAGAGCAAGCTAATACAAACTTTAGATCATCAAAACTATTAAAAGCAAGTATAAAATAAGAGAGTTAGCTTGTTAGCAAGTTAGATGTTAGAATCCATCATCATGAGCCATCAATAGCTCTTGAAAGAGTAAGGCCTTGTAAATGCTATTAGATTCATGTGGATTATCAAGTAAGAGGTTAAATGATTAGTGGTTAGTAGTTAGATTACCATGAAAGAAAGTTTGCTAGTCATGTAGAAGTTAAAAAAGAAACCATGAAGAAAAGGAGGAAGTTTTCATAGATTGTCACTATTCATTATATCAATCTCTCTCTTTCTCTCCTGAATCAACTCTTCCCTAATACATGATCTAAAATTAAAAAAACTTATAATAGAATAAGAAGAATACTTTATTAATCTACACTAAATGAGAGAAAACTCTAACATACAGCTCTCCGACCTCATCTATGGTCTGAAAATGCAGTATTTATAGGCATAGAAGTATCTAGAAGGAGACCACACATTGAAAATCAACGCGTGGCCACAACTGTAACACCCCGAATTATTAAAATCTTGATTTAATATTCTTATACTTGATTAATGAGATTATACAAGATTACCTGAGGTAATTTATATTTATTTTGTGTCATTTTGGGATTGTTAGAAATTTTAGGAAAATTTGGATGTGAGGTAAACTAGAAATTTTATATATATATGTATATACATGTATAGATTATGTGTGTGTTAAGTGTGTGCGAAATTTTTATACAGTCATCCTTGCATGGATACATTTATATATAATTATACACAAAATTGTGTATGTAAATTCATGTAATAAATTGGTGAATAATTATATTGTGTAAATACAAGAAAATACAATCAAATCCTAATAAAATACCATAACATTTTATTATGTGTGGTTAGTGGAGGGGTATGTGTGCATGAGAAGGGTGATGAAGGGCTAGGATGTTCTAGTAAAATGTGCATAGGTGGCATATGGAGAGAGGGAGAGATATTATTAAAGTAAGACAATAAGTAATAATGGAAGGGGTTTTGGCCAAATAGTAAAAGATTTAATTCCCTCACTCTCTTCATCCCGCCTCTTCAACAGGATAAACCCATCAAAGAAAACCCAAACATTCCATCTCTCAAAAATCTGTCTCTCAATTTCTCCCTGAAATCTTTCAATCTCTCCCTATTTCCCTTCTCCCTCTCTGCACTTGGCGCCAGCAGTGCAGCGTGCGCGCCAGCACGCCCCACCGGTGGCAAACCGCGCCGACGAGCGGCGAGGGGAGGCCGGCGGGGCCAGCGGGAGCTGGTAAGTGTGAAGACGGCATATGATATTATATGTTGTTATATGAAGAAAGAGGCCAACAGGAGCTGGCGGGTGCGAAGACGGGGTGCGAGATGGATCGAATGTTATAAAGTAAAGATATGCTTATTCAAAATGAATAATGTTGTATGCTTGTCCTTGATTAGGACTATGAAACTTTCCTTTATTATAAGAAATAACAAAATATTATATGATGTGTAAAAGTATACGGGTAATCCATGTAGTACTTGAAGTGTGATATGATATACAATAGTATGTTTGGTGATATATATTATCTGGATTAACTTGATTTGATTAGTGTACCATTGTGTATAGGGTATAGAATACATATCCATGAGATAAATTTGACAATAAACTCAGTCACTAAAGTAAAGTATTCGATACAACTCATAGACCCTGCAAATTACAGTGCAGAGATTTAAGTTACAGTGTCACTGACCGAAGGAGTCAGGTCATTTTGTAAACCATAGAGATAGTTGGGTTGACTGTCTACTTTGATATAATTGTTTTTTTTAATTATATTCGTCTTGCCATTTGAAGAAAAACATGCTTCCTTTTACTTTGACATGTATATCATTTTATTAATCTCCTTTTTACTCTCCTCACTGAGTTGTTGAGCTCACCCCTCACAGATTATTATGTTTTCAGGTCATGGTGAGGCGAAGGCCTAATTTAAGATTTCAAGCGCCTTGATGGAAATTCTGTTACATAGAGAAATCTTGGAGTTGTAAATTGTCTAATTGTAAAGTTCCATATTATATATGTTTAGAATCTTATTGATGTTATTATAGTATAAGTTAGATGGCCTTGATATTGATGAGTTGGATTTATAAATAAATTGGTGTTATTTCTGGATGCCGAGAGGGATATTTTCTAGCATATGTTTTTTTTTTTATTTTCATATAAGTAGGCGATGTCAAGCCAAAATTGTAATTTGGAGAATAAGTAAGCTGTTGTAAGCTAAAATATTTATTATGATTTCGTGGATGATTTTTGGGTTCAGTATATGTTTAGATTGGGAATAAGTAGGCTGATGTTAGCTGAAAGTAATATGATTATATTGTATATCAGGTTCAGTATATACAAAGGAGATGCTGCCGAAATTTTGAAGGATTAGAAATGATTATGATGATCTATCAATTTAAAGGAATAATTATGTTAATTGAGGATATTAGAAATCTGGGACTGTTACAGTTGGTATCAGAGCTCAGGGTTTTAGCATAAGGATTTGACCTAGAGTAGGTATCGTAGGAAGATGATTGATTGACAAGACTGGTTGCTATGTTTAAATTATATGCTTGTGTGTTGTATGTATGTGAATGTGTTGTTGATATGGAGAATTCAAGGGGGGTAGGAGTTCTTACGTGAATGATTAATTTTGAAGCGCGAGATATTTAGTCACTGCCTTATGTTCGGATTATGGTACCCATGTGCCATAATTTGGATGTACTTTGCTGGGGGTGTGGGCCCTCAATTTGAGCTGCCGGTGGTATGAGACACCGGAGTAAGAAAATGATTAAAATATCAAGCGAGTCAAGATTAAGTTGGACCGTAAGAATATAGTGTAGAAAGTTGATTAAGAAATAATAGATTCTCAATGGTGAAAGATTGAAGAAGATAATGAATCTTCGAATTAATCGAGTAAGTTATTGTATTAAAAAAAGATTTTGTGATATATAGTAGAAATGTGAAAGTTTTAAACTCATCTAGTTGAAGCGTATTAAGTTTCGAGGACGAAACTTTTGTAAGGGGGTAGAACTGTAACATCCCTAATTATTAAAATCTTGATTTAATATTCTAATACTTGATTAATGAGATTATATAAGATTATCTGAGGTAATTTAAATTTATTTTGTGTCATTTTGAAATTTTTATAAATTTTAGGAAAATTTGGATGTGAGGTAAACTGGAGATTTTATACACACACACACATGTATAGATTATGTGTGTATTAAGTGTGTGCGAAATTTTTATGCAGTCATCCTTGCATGGATACATATATATATATATATATATATATATATATATATATAATATATATATATATATATATATATATATATATATATATATATATATATATATAATTATACACAAAATTGTGTATGTAAATTCATGTAATAAATTGGTGAATGAGTATATTGTGTAAATATAAGAAAATACAATCAAATTCTAATAAAATACCATAATATTTTATTATGTGTGGTTAGTGAAAGGGGTAGGTGTGCATGAGAAGGGGTGATGAAGGGCTAGGATTGTCTATAGGTGACATGTGGAGAGAGGGAGAGATATTATTAAATTGAGACAATAAGTAATTATGGAAGGGGTTTTGTGCAAATGGGGAAAAATAATTCCCTCATCTCTCTTCATCCTGCCTCTTCAACAGGATGAACCCATCAAAGAAAACCCAAATATTCCATCTTTCAAAAATCTCTCTTTCAATTTCACTCTAAAATATTTAAATCTCTCCCTATTTCCCTTACCCCTCTCTGCACTGGGCAACAGCAGCGCAGCGCGCGCCGGTGGCAGGCCTCGCCGGCGGGCGCGGTGGCGGCCGGCGGTGAGGGGAGGCCACCGCCGGCGGCCTGAAATGGGGGGCAGCAGCCCTCCCCCCCCCCCCACACACTCATTATCTCTTGGTAAGTTGATCCAAAATTCTAAAAAGAACCTAATTTTTCTCTTTTGATTCTCACTTCCTAATTCATTCCTCTCTTTTTTATGGTGATGGCCGGTAATGGCACCAATGACAAGACAAAGGCATGACCACTTTGAAGAGGAGGAAACCTATAGTGAGGGAGATCCTTATTTGACCTAAGTCTATATCGATTTTTTTCGTAATTTTAGAAAATTTATCATGAACATGTTATGAATTAGCATCATAATCAACTTGTACCGCCTTGAGATCTTTGATAATAATAAAAAAAATCAATTGGGAGAGAGGTTCTCTTACTCTATGTTCTTCCACAATTCCTTGAAATTTTCTGAACTAGATGATTATTGTAATTATAAATAGAATGGTAGATTTTTTTTTTGGGTACACAAATCTGTAAAAAAATTATAATCTGTAAATTCGGACATAGTTCATAAGCGTATTAGCATCAAATAGTATCGTGTTATATACCGTTGGAAAGATAATCGAGTCTACTTTTCAACAGTTCTTACCATGTCTCAATGGATATCTATGCTTTGAGTTATTTCTAAAATATGACATAATGGTTGAAATTGCTGTATTGCAGAACCTATTAACGACTAAAAAGTTTCTGAATATTTGAAATAGTTTAGTTGAATTAAACCTATCATGTAATATATCGTTGAAAAGTTAACGAAGTCTAGTTAACTTTCTGTGTTTCATTTAAATATGTAGAATAAAAGTTAATAGAAAAAACATCGCCAGTCATCCGAAAAGACAGTGCTACAAAATACAGAGCTACAAAATGTATTCAAACAGTAAGCTCCTGACTAATTATCATTACTAATCAAACTTCCTATCGTACGTGATATATCACTTAAAAGATATAAAAAACCATAAAGTCTACTTTGCAGTGGTTCATATTATGTCCCGTTTGAATACATGTGATAGGGATTTTGTTGAAACACTATGAGTAGGTGAGAAATTTCGCCAGAATTGAATAGTGTAATTCATGAATCAAGAAATTTTAAAGTAGGATGCAAAACTTGAAATAGTAATGTCACGCCCCGCTACCCAAAATACGCTGGAGCGGAGACGCGACATGAGTCGGCGACGCATATACGCAAGGAAAATCCCTCACGCATACGCGCTAAGCCTTAAGTAACCTGAAACAAGCTATAATAAATCCCAGCTGTAATGAATACTGAATACTGCAATACCACATATAAGCAACCACGCATGATATCATATGAATCAAGACTGGAATAACAGCTGAACTGATATAACAAGAAACAGGAAATGATACGAAGGCTAGAAAGATAAAAGTACCAGAATAGAATAGGGAGAAGCTCTAGCTATTCGCGAAGCGTACAGCCTCAACGAACACCTGCACATTAGAAACAAACCGTCCAATATCTGGACGTGCAAATCCAGGGTCATCAGAACGTGACCATGGTGAGTGTGTGTGTAAAGGGAAATAGCTCGTGCATAAGAACATGTGCATAAAGTAATATCAAGAACAACTGCAGATAACATATAACTGAATAGCATGACAAACGACTGCAGATATAAGATAAATAAATATCATGACATGATAACATTTGAACTGAAGTATAACTGATAACAGCATGAACAAAGATATAAGACAACTATCACAACTGTAACTAACAACTGATATAAAGGTCAACTATCTCAAATGTAGACTAATAGCTGATGTCTGAAAGTGTAACCTAGATATGTCACTAGTCTGGTTGGTTATTATTAACCTAACTAATGTAGTACTTAGCTGTGTCCCATACCACAGCCGTTTTCCCACATATCAAACAATGTTATCGTTGTTGTAACTGCCTGCCAATATAGTGCATGTGTTTTGGAAGAGTATCGTGCATGCCCGGTACCACGGTCTATCACCCCTGGCACTGAACCAGGACAAGCCGCTAGGCTCTGACAACTGAAGACCACAGCCCCACACGAAAAGACAACTAGTGTGGCGCCGTAATCCAGGCATAGCCCTGACAACTGACAACTGAATGGGTAGCCAGTACTACCCTGGTTCCCCATGGTTGGAACCCACAACTCGGTACCATAAGAATCCTCCCAAAATACACGACATACATCATCAGGCAATTACCCCTTTTCCCCGGTTATGGTGTCTTTTATTAATAAGCAATCAATGTTATTTAATATGTAGTAGTAACCAATATCTCCAATAACTGCTGATGTCAACACTAGCTGATAATCTGACAACTGGTAACTGATAACTGATATCTGACAACTGTGATATCTGATAACTGAGTAGCTGACAACTAATATCTGACATCTGAAATAGAATACTGGAGATATAGCCACTAACACAATAGTGCCACTAACACAATAGTGTCACAGACAACTAGTGTCACTAACAACTATAACTGGTACAGATCTCTGCCAACTCATATATCTCTGAAGTACATATCTTATGATCATCAACAAACAGTCTCGCCAACTGATAAACTGATAACTGCTATAAACTCTGGATACATCATATAATCAACAGCAAGTAATCTTACTAATAAGTGATAAACTGGTAATTAGTATCTGGTAACTCTGAAGTACAAGATCAATAATATCAACTACATCACTATCCCAATTACTCAATCTCTACTAACTGAAGTAATCCAGTCTCTAACATCTTAACAAGTCCACATCAATACTCAAATGAATCATAAGGTATATCTCCGAGAGCAATATGTCAACACACCACAATCATATCTGAATAGGAAACGTCCTCAAAGAACATCGTAACAAGTCAACATCAATGTCTGAATGAATCATCACCAATAAAAGAATATCAAGTCAACACATACTGAATCATATTTAAATAGTCAACATCCTCAACAACATGTAATCTAGGATATCTACATCTTGGTACCCAACATTAATAACATGTCATCTAACAGATCCCAATTACCAACAATGTCAATTTCATCTCAATATCAGTCAGGCTCCAATAAAAGGAATATAGATTCTGGATAACTTCTAACTCAAGATCAATCTAAAACACAACTCAACTAATCCAGTCATATCTGATATGTCCTCAAATACTCGACTAAATAAGTCATATTCAATAACTGATCATCATTCAATGTAAATATCATAAGTCCCAGATCAATCCGAAGTCACTACAACCAATTCATATCCCAATAGTCACATGAACAATAAGCATCAGTACAAATTAAGTAATCTGATATAATAAACTGTTGTTCCATGTAACGCCCCGATCCCGGCGATACGGGGACGTCACTGCAACGTATATACGTAGGTCAGAACTACCCTCCCGTATATACGCTAAGCATCAGTACAGACAAGAATCAGAGTACGGAAGCAATGGTGCATTATACATTCCAACACATATAGTACAATCACAGAATTATCACCAGAAGTGATCACAATATTACATGAATATCATATCACTAATATGCGCAAATGCGAGAGTACAAAGAATATACATGAATGAACAGTATAAAAAGGGGACTCGCATACAAGTATACAAAGAAGTACAAGTATGAAAAGTATAAAAGGGCACTCACGAGTTTACTAAAAAGAAACTCGAGAGGCACACAGGGGGTCTGGAAGGATGTGGCTCTGGACGGTCGGCTGGAGATCCACGCTACCGCTGCGCCACTCTGATCAGGAACGAGGAATATCCAATCGCTCCAAGCTCCAAGACCTGGACGTGAGGATCCAGGGGAGTCAAATGATACTCCCCAGGCGAGTGTAGAAGCAAAACCAAGTGGTGAAACAGGGTGAGCACAATAATGCATATATCGAGTAATATCAGGTAGGAAGTACTCAGGAAACAGATAGGCTAGAGTTGGTATGAACAGATATGGCATGATAATCATATAACGGGAAATCATAACATAATACTCATAAAACGGGAAATCCGATATAAAGTCCGGGAGAATCAAATACGGTAAGGCACAGCACAAATTCATAGCTATTTAAGCTGTAGGCTTTGGTATGCGTCCCATTCCACATACCTCTACTTACAACTTAAAGAGCCGGTTATTATGACACTTTATTATTACTCGTCTAACCCATATATCTAGGTATGTGTCTCGGTGTATACCCGGTATATATCCCAACTCACATACATCCATATATAAGAAAGTCGAGGTTGTTATTGGAAATCAGCGGTTGTATCGACGAACTATGTTTACAGTGGACCCCGTACATGCCCGGGATAACGGTCCAATATTGTTCCGTTGCTTGTGACGGAACCCAGCCGCTAGGCCTCAATATCAATCAATATGGTACCAACAATACAATACAGGGAGCAAGCACTCCCCTCGGTCCCCTGGAGTACCACAGGTCAGACCGGAAATATAGTGCACAACCTAAAGCCACTGTAAACACGAACACATATCGATATCCGCATATTTCCCCCGACCCAATGCAAGTTGGTCCATTTTAAGATTTAATAGTTTAATTATCACTTTACGGGAAAAACAGGAAATAGACATGATCAGGAATACGAAGTACATAAGTACTATATAGTCAGGTCACTGCATGTAAAGCAGGAATACAATATACAGGTCACTGATCATGATACAGGATAATAAGTCAAGTTCCCGTAAAGGTAATAATCACAAGTCAAGTTATCATGCTGGGTGTCAAGTGATAGCATGACAGGATGGTGATATTTAACAAGCAACCAAGCATATAAGAGATTGATAATAGTCAGGTAAGTCATGGTATAACAAAAGGGTCTTGCCAGATAGTGGCAGGTCAAGTGGTCAGGTGATAACATACTAGAAGTCAGGTGATATACATGTGTTAAAAGGAAGCACGAAACTGACGGGTCTAAGTAATGGCAAGTGGTAACATGGAAGTAATTCAAGTCCAACGACCACGAAGGGTCGGCCACGCATGGTATATGATAAAGAAGTAAGCATATCAACAGCATGGCACAAGTACAAGATAAAGCTACCCTAATACAAGCAATAGCAGGGCAGTGGTAACATATCGGAAACCAAGAATACAACGACCACGAAGGGTCTGCCACGCATAGTATGAAAAACAGTAAAAGATATAGGGAATAAAGTATATGAAAATATGAGGCGAAATACTTATCGTTCCGTTGAAACGGAATACAAGAGAAGAGCGAGATTACTCGCCTAAATCACCAATACGCCGAAATACCCGAAATCCACTGAAGTCCGGGACTCGCCATAAAATATAATAAAATGTAAATATTTGTGGAGAGAGAAAGGAGGAGGAGAGAGAGAAGAGAGAAAGAGAGGGAAAGTTTGGAGAGAGAGAGAGAACTAGAGAGGGACTCCTAGAGAGAGAAAGAGAGATTTAGGAGTGAAAATCTAGAGAGAGAAAGAGGGAGTTAGAGAGGGAAAGAGAAGTTGTAGAGAGAGGAGAGAGAGAGAGAGGGAGAGTCCAGGAGAGAGAGAGAGAGGGTGAGAGAGAGAGAATAAGAGAGAGAGAGAGAAAGAGAGAGCAGGTTAGAGAGAGAAAGAGGAAGAGAGAGAGAGGACAGGGCAGGGGGCAGCAGCCCCCTGCACAGGCCCAGGGGCTTCAGCCCCTGGCCGGGAACAGCCGCCGGCCGGACGGCGGCGCCGGGCGGCGCCGGCCGCCGGCAGAGGAAGGAGGGGGCGCCGCCCCCTCCACAGAGCACAGGGGGGGCTGTTGCCCCCCCTGCCAGCAAGAAAAGAGGGGGCTTTGCCCCCCTCCAACACTGGCGCAGGGCCCAGGCGGGCCCCTGGCCGCCCACGGCCGCCGGCACAGCGCCGGCGGCGCCAGACTGGGGTGGCGCCGGCCACCCCAGGGAGAAGAGAAGGAGGGGGCTGCGCCCCCTCCAGCAGAGAAGAGGGGGGCTCTGCCCCCCCCTCAGCACAGGCACAGGGGCCAGGCGGGCCCCTGGCCACCCACGGCCGCCGGCTCACCGCCGGCGGCGGCCAGAACGGGGTGGCGCCGGCCACCCCGAAGAGAAGAAGGAGGGGGCCCCGCCCCCTCCACAGCAGAGCACAGGGGGCCCGAGGCCCCCTGGCCACGCCCAAGGCCGCCGGCACATGGCCGGCGGCGGTCTGCCCTCGCCGGGGCAGCGCCGGAGAAGAAGAAGGGGGGTCCGGCGAGGAGGGGCCGGACCGGATCAGGGAAGGGAGAAAAAGAGAAGGAAAAAGGAAAATAAAAGAAAAGGAAAGAAAAGTAAAGAAAAGAGAAGAGAGAGGAGATGGTGGTGGCCGGAGATCGGAGTTGGTCTCACGCCGGCGTCGTGGTGGCCGGAGACGCCGGCGGTGGGGCTGGTCGGGTGTCGCCCCCGCAGGAGAGAAAAAAAGAAGAAGGAGAAGAAAAGAGAAGAAGGAAAAAGAGAAAGAAAAGGAAAAATGAAAGAAAAGAAAAAGAAAAAGAAAAGAAAGAGAGAGAGTGAGAGGGATGGTGATGGGAAGGGAAATAAATGAGGGGGTGAGGTGGAGTCGGTTGAGGGAAAAAGAAAAGGAAGGAAAGAAAGAAAGAAAGAAAAGATTAAAATTAATAATATAATAATAAGGTTGAAAAATCGACTGTCTCCGAAAAATCCCAAAAAATACCCGGAGGTAGAAAACGTCGTCCTGAGGAATAATATGAAATCGGTTTTCAGAAATAAAATCCCGTTTTCAAATTAAAAATCCAGAAGCCAAACGCCGATACCGGTCTACCCCAGGTCGGTCGGATTTTGATAAATTCCGAAAAAATCCCAGAAAATGCATTAAAGAAGAAAACATGATTTTAAGACGTAAAGTGAAAGCGGAATTCAGAAATTCAATCCCGATTGTAAACTAAAAATCCTGGAATCGGTTACCTACCGACTCCGAAGGAATTTCCATAAAATCATAAAATCCTCAGAAAAAGTATGTAAGTAAGAAATGTGATTCTAAGAATTAAAGTCTAAAGGACCATCTAGAAATTCCTAGCTGTGTGTGAATTAAAAATCCTGGAATCGGTTATCTACCGACTCCGGTGGAAAATTCATAAATTCGTAAAATCTCCAGAAAAAGGATTTAGGTAGGAAATATTACTCTAAGAAGAATCGTCTAAAGACTCTTCGAGAAATTCCAAATGGTTTGTGAATTAAAAATCCGGGAAGCGGTCAGCGACACTGGCCGACACCGGTTTTGAAGAAATTCATTTTAATTCAGAAAAATCTAGAAAATCATAGAAAATATATAATAATGGAAAATGATATTTAAAACTAAAATCGGTCAAATCTAATCACCGGAAAGACCAAATCGAATAATATACTATAATCGGGTTCCTGGTTCGGACTGGGACTGACTCCGAGTCCACGAATCCAAATCCAAGACAAAACAATCATATAAGGAATTCATAAAACAAAACAAATACAGGAAGCAAATTGAAAAAATACGATCGGAAAATCTGAATACGCAACTAAGTACGTATTCCGGGAACGGGGTATTACAATCCACCCACCTTACAAAAATTGCGTCCTCGCAATTTCGTTAAGGGGTGAATTGAACACAAAGGGAACAAGGGTGGAATTTATACCAATTAAGATATGAAGCACTATAGGTAGGGCTCTCAAGTTGACTGATCCATAATAACCCTCTGCACTTTCGGCTGTATAAATCTCCGAATAATACTGAATAATACTGCTGATGCCGTGGCTGTGCAATAAATGAATACTGATGATGTCGTGGCTGTGTAATAAATGAATACTGATGATGTCGTGGCTGTGTAATAAATGAATACTGATGATGTCGTGGCTGTGTAATAAAGAAAACCCCGAAAATCCTGAGCATAATAAAGGAGACCGATAATTAAGAATCCGACTGCTGTCCTCTGAAAGATAGCCAGATCAAGATCGATCTGGAGAATACCAAGCTTCATCAAGTTGGCCGAAGAGATCACATAATAGCTTCATTCCGAACTAGCCACTACCTCTCTAGTCTAGTCATATCTTAAGATGGTATAAGGCTTCATAAAAACCAAAACAGGGAAGGGATATGGAAAGGATTTAGGAATCAAAGGAAGGATGATCAAGAAAATAGATAACTCTGTACTTGTAGTTGGAATGTATAACCAAGACTCATGTATTCCAGTTGCAAATCTCTTTACCATTGATTTGCTTTCTGGACGTACTGAGGAGGTTAGAGCCTAAGCTGACCTAAGCTCTGACGAGCCTAAGTTTACCTAAGCTCTGATACCAACCTGTAACGCCCCGATCCCGGCGATACGGGGACGTCACTGCAACGTATATACGTAGGTCAGAACTACCCTCCCGTATATACGCTAAGCATCAGTACAGACAAGAATCAGAGTACGGAAGCAATGGTGCATTATACATTCCAACACATATAGTACAATCACAGAATTATCACCAGAAGTGATCACAATATTACATGAACATCATATCACTAATATGCGCAAATGCGAGAGTACAAAGAATATACATGAATGAACAGTATAAAAGGGGACTCGCATACAAGTATACAAAGAAGTACAAGTATGAAAAGTATAAAAGGGCACTCACGAGTTTACTAAAAAGAAACTCGAGAGGCACACAGGGGTCTGGAAGGATGTGGCTCTGGACGGTCGGCTGGAGATCCACGCTACCGCTGCGCCACTCTGATCAGGAACGAGGAATATCCAATCGCTCCAAGCTCCAAGACCTGGACGTGAGGATCCAGGGGAGTCAAATGATACTCCCCAGGCGAGTGTAGAAGCAAAACCAAGTGGTGAAACAGGGTGAGCACAATAATGCATATATCGAGTAATATCAGGTAGGAAGTACTCAGGAAACAGATAGGCTAGAGTTGGTATGAACAGATATGGCATGATAATCATATAACGGGAAATCATAACATAATACTCATAAAACGGGAAATCCGATATAAAGTCCGGGAGAATCAAATACGGTAAGGCACAGCACAAATTCATAGCTATTTAAGCTGTAGGCTTTGGTATGCGTCCCATTCCACATACCTCTACTTACAACTTAAAGAGCCGTTTATTATGACACTTTATTATTACTCGTCTAACCCATATATCTAGGTATGTGTCTCGGTGTATACCCGGTATATATCCCAACTCACATACATCCATATATAAGAAAGTCGAGGTTGTTATTGGAAATCAGCGGTTGTATCGACGAACTATGTTTACAGTGGACCCCGTACATGCCCGGGATAACGGTCCAATATTGTTCCGTTGCTTGTGACGGAACCCAGCCGCTAGGCCTCAATATCAATCAATATGGTACCAACAATACAATACAGGGAGCAAGCACTCCCCTCGGTCCCCTGGAGTACCACAGGTCAGACCGGAAATATAGTGCACAACCTAAAGCCACTGTAAACACGAACACATATCGATATCCGCATATTTCCCCCGACCCAATGCAAGTTGGTCCATTTTAAGATTTAATAGTTTAATTATCACTTTACGGGAAAACAGGAAATAGACATGATCAGGAATACGGAGTACATAAGTACTATATAGTCAGGTCACTGCATGTAAAGCAGGAATACAATATACAGGTCACTGATCATGATACAGGATAATAAGTCAAGTTCCCGTAAAGGTAATAATCACAAGTCAAGTTATCATGCTGGGTGTCAAGTGATAGCATGACAGGATGGTGATATTTAACAAGCAACCAAGCATATAAGAGATTGATAATAGTCAGGTAAGTCATGGTATAACAAAAGGGTCTTGCCAGATAGTGGCAGGTCAAGTGGTCAGGTGATAACATACTAGAAGTCAGGTGATATACATGTGTTAAAAGGAAGCACGAAACTGACGGGTCTAAGTAATGGCAAGTGGTAACATGGAAGTAATTCAAGTCCAACGACCACGAAGGGTCGGCCACGCATGGTATATGATAAAGAAGTAAGCATATCAACAGCATGGCACAAGTACAAGATAAAGCTACCCTAATACAAGCAATAGCAGGGCAGTGGTAACATATCGGAAACCAAGAATACAACGACCACGAAGGGTCTGCCACGCATAGTATGAAAAACAGTAAAAGATATAGGGAATAAAGTATATGAAAATATGAGGCGAAATACTTATCGTTCCGTTGAAACGGAATACAAGAGAAGAGCGAGATTACTCGCCTAAATCACCAATACGCCGAAATACCCGAAATCCACTGAAGTCCGGGACTCGCCATAAAATATAATAAAATGTAAATATTTGTGGAGAGAGAAAGGAGGGAGAGAGAAGAGAGAGAAAGAGAGGGAAAGTTTGGAGAGAGAGAGAGAACTAGAGAGGGACTCCTAGAGAGAGAAAGAGAGATTTAGGAGTGAAAATCTAGAGAGAGAAAGAGGGAGTTAGAGAGGGAAAGAGAAGTTGTAGAGAGAGGAGAGAGAGAGAGAGGGAGAGTCCAGGAGAGAGAGAGAGAGGGTGAGAGAGAGAGAATAAGAGAGAGAGAGAGAAAGAGAGAGCAGGTTAGAGAGAGAAAGAGGAAGAGAGAGAGAGGACAGGGCAGGGGGCAGCAGCCCCTGCACAGGCCCAGGGGCTTCAGCCCCTGGCCGGGAACAGCCGCCGGCCGGACGGCGGCGCCGGGCGGCGCCGGCCGCCGGCAGAGGAAGGAGGGGGCGCCGCCCCCTCCACAGAGCACAGGGGGGGCTGTTGCCCCCCTGCCAGCAAGAAAAGAGGGGGGCTTTGCCCCCCTCCAACACTGGCGCAGGGGCCCAGGCGGGCCCCTGGCCGCCCACGGCCGCCGGCACAGCGCCGGCGGCGCCAGACTGGGGTGGCGCCGGCCACCCCAGGGAGAAGAGAAGGAGGGGGCTGCGCCCCCTCCAGCAGAGAAGAGGGGGGCTCTGCCCCCCCCTCAGCACAGGCACAGGGGCCAGGCGGGCCCCTGGCCACCCACGGCCGCCGGCTCACCGCCGGCGGCGGCCAGAACGGGGTGGCGCCGGCCACCCCGAAGAGAAGAAGGAGGGGGCCCCGCCCCCTCCACAGCAGAGCACAGGGGGCCCGAGGCCCCCTGGCCACGCCCAAGGCCGCCGGCACATGGCCGGCGGCGGTCTGCCCTCGCCGGGGCAGCGCCGGAGAAGAAGAAGGGGGGTCCGGCGAGGAGGGGCCGGACCGGATCAGGGAAGGGAGAAAAAGAGAAGGAAAAAGGAAAATAAAAGAAAAGGAAAGAAAAGTAAAGAAAAGAGAAGAGAGAGGAGATGGTGGTGGCCGAGATCGGAGTTGGTCTCACGCCGGCGTCGTGGTGGCCGGAGACGCCGGCGGTGGGGCTGGTCGGGTGTCGCCCCCGCAGGAGAGAAAAAAGAAGAAGGAGAAGAAAAGAGAAGAAGGAAAAAGAGAAAGAAAAGGAAAAATGAAAGAAAAAAAAGAAAAAGAAAAGAAAGAGAGAGAGTGAGAGGGATGGTGATGGGAAGGGAAATAAATGAGGGGGTGAGGTGGAGTCGGTTGAGGGAAAAAGAAAAGGAAGGAAAGAAAGAAAGAAAGAAAAGATTAAAATTAATAATATAATAATAAGGTTGAAAAATCGACTGTCTCCGAAAAATCCCAAAAAATACCCGGAGGTAGAAAACGTCGTCCTGAGGAATAATATGAAATCGGTTTTCAGAAATAAATCCATTTTCAAATTAAAAATCCAGAAGCCAAACGCCGATACCGGTCTACCCCGGGTCGGTCGGATTTTGATAAATTCCGAAAAAATCCCAGAAAATGCATTAAAGAAGAAAACATGATTTTAAGACGTAAAGTGAAAGCGGAATTCAGAAATTCAATCCCGATTGTAAACTAAAAATCCTGGAATCGGTTACCTACCGACTCCGAAGGAATTTCCATAAAATCATAAAATCCTCAGAAAAAGTATGTAAGTAAGAAATGTGATTCTAAGAATTAAAGTCTAAAGGACCATCTAGAAATTCCTAGCTGTGTGTGAATTAAAAATCCTGGAATCGGTTATCTACCGACTCCGGTGGAAAATTCATAAATTCGTAAAATCTCCAGAAAAAGGATTTAGGTAGGAAATATTACTCTAAGAAGAATCGTCTAAAGACTCTTCGAGAAATTCCAAATGGTTTGTGAATTAAAAATCCGGGAAGCGGTCAGCGACACTGGCCGACACCGGTTTTGAAGAAATTCATTTTAATTCCAGAAAAATCTAGAAAATCATAGAAAATATATAATAATGGAAAATGATATTTAAAACTAAAATCGGTCAAATCTAATCACCGGAAAGACCAAATCAAATAATATACTATAATCGGGTTCCTGGTTCGGACTGGGACTGACTCCGAGTCCACGAATCCAAATCCAAGACAAAACAATCATATAAGGAATTCATAAAACAAAAAAATACAGGAAGCAAATTGAAAAAATACGATCGGAAAATCTGAATACGCAACTAAGTACGTATTCCGGGAACGGGGTATTACATTCCAACATCTATCAATAATCAGCACTTAGTCCACTCACTCTGACAACTATATCTGATTCATAAGGCTACACAATACCTTCTTCTATTAAGATCAATCATCAGTTCCCAATACTCGGTGTCACGACATATTCAAGCATATAAGTTCTATCATGATATCTTCAACTCTATGTACCATAACATATACATGTATCTAACGTCTATTAAGTCAAGTCATTCCCCATCCAATATCTATCCCTCGATATCATATTCATCCATCCGTAACCAATACATGATTCGAGGGTAAAGTCTACAATCCATCAGATGACTATACATAACATTCAGACAGACACTAGTCGACTAGGGGTGATGAATAGTCGACTAGAAGGGTTCTTAGTCGACTATAGAGGTAGTCCAAGTCGACTAGGGCAAGGCAAGTCGACTATAAAAGATGTCAAGTCGACTAACAGAGTGATACAGAGAGTTCAACATATTTTGGAAGGAGGATTAGTCGACTAGGGGCATCCATTAGTCGACTAACAGGGCTATTAGTCGACTAATGAAGGGCATTAGTCGACTAATACACCTCTGTCAGTCTGAAACAGGGCATACTAATACCTGGTCTCTCACACCATAAAACATATAAATGCCTCCCCTCATGCTCACATACCAACATACACAATCACTACTATAATCTATGTACATGTACACATGAAAATATAATTAAATCGATGTACATAATTACTAGGAAATCAAGGAGGAGGAGAATACACTCACTTTGGGGAATCTGCACGTTACCGGGCGAGTCGCCGTTACGGTCGCCGTGGCGTCGCTCTTCGCTGTCGGACTGCATAGGACGGTAGCCAGGGTCCTGGGGAAGACCTGGCTGCAATCTGGAGGTCTCGCGCTCGCCGGAAGGGCCTGGAATCGCCGCTCGCTCGCTGCCTGTGCTGCTGGTCTGGGTGGTTGCTGCTGTGCGCGTCGCCGGGCGAGTCGCTGCCGTCGTCGGCCTGCTGCTCTGTTGGATCCGGGGCTGGTCTGAGATGGAAGGAGGCAGCCTGGCCTGGGTCCGAATCTGCTGTGCGCGGCAAGGGAGGAGGAGGGCCAAGGCTGCTGCTGTTCCGTTGATTGCTTGCTGGTCTGCTGTCCAGATTTGCAGGATAAGAAGAGGAGATCTGCTGTGCTCGGAGGTGTGCAGCGAAGACGACGTGGAGGAGCTCCGGAGCTGCCTGGGCGTGTTGGGGCTCTGTCCTGGTCGCTGCTGCACGCGCAGGGGAGGAGGCCGGCCAGATCAGAGGGCTGTTGGTGGTGTGCGCCAACAGGAGAGGAGGGGGCGGCCTGGTTGTGCGCTTTCGGCAAGGGGGAGAAGATGGCTGCTGTTGGTGGGGCTGCTGGTGTTGCCAGGAGAGGGGAGGTGGTGGTGGCCTGATGGGAGTGCGGCCATGCTGGATAAGGGTGCTGGGTGATCCGGCCATGGACCTGGACTCGGCTGATGATGAAGAGGAGAAGGGGATCCGGCCTGATGGTGATGGCCGACCAAGGGAGAGATCCTGGATGTGGGGTGCGGCAGCATGAGGGGAGAGGAATTAGGTTTAGTGATTAATTAGGGTTAGGTCATTAGGTTAGGATTATATATAGTAGGGTGTTATTGGGTTGAGTCTAGGCAATCGGGTTAGGATCCAATTAGATAATTGGGTATGGATATCGGGTATTGGGTCAAAGCTAACAAGAAGAACACCACCACCACCACCAAGATTAGTATACATGCCAATATTAAAATATGCAATACTAATAACAACTCGCAATACTTACTTACAAAATAATAGAACACTAATAATAAATAATGATACACTAAATAGAATAACAATAAATAATAATGGAAGAACCATATACTATCTGAAAATAAATTTGCATATCCAATAATAATAATAACGAGGGAAATAAATTAACTTGATTAATTAAAAATAATCGATAAATCAAAATAAATACTTTGGAAAAATGAAAATACTGTATTACTAGTTAGGGATCTTACACTCTACCCACCTTATTAAAAATTTCGTCCCCGAAATTCAAATAGGGCAGGGAATGGTAAAAGAGTCCCAAGAAATCAAGAAGAAGACAAACAAACTTCACATCGCTTCTCTGCACATCATAAATCCACCACGCTTCCGCTGCGCACTCTGATGCATGCTACCGGCTTTAGCAAGGAATAACCAATCCCAAGAGACAAAGTCAAATAATAGAATCGGGAAGGATGGCAAGAAGCAAGATGAAAATACAGATCACTCAAAAGAAGAGTAAAAATCAAGGATATTCAACGATCAAAGATAAGGATTCCCAAAAGAAGGATGAAATCAGGATGGAAATCCAAATCACTCTAAAAGAAGAGTAGAAATAAAGGATACCAAAAGATCAAAGATGAGAATTTCCAAAGGAAGGATGGCCAATTCCAAATGGACTGAATATCATAATGGATAGTATATGTATATTGCAGTATAACAATAGCTTATTTTCAAGTTACCGTAAGAGCTAGGTCTCTCTTTGCGAAACAAAAGTCAAAATTTCACATCACAAGTCGAAAACCTAGGCTCTGATACCAAGAAAACCCTGTCACGCCCCGCTTCCCAAAATACGCTGGAGCGGAGACGCGACATGAGTCGGCGACGCATATACTCAAGGAAAATCCCTCACGCATACGCGCTAAGCCTTAAGTAACCTGAAACAAGCTATAATAAATCTCAACTGTAATGAATACTGAATACTGCAATACCACATATAAGCAACCACGCATGACATCATATGAATCAAGACTGGAATAACAGCTGAACTGATATAACAAGAAAAAGGAAATAATACGAAGGCTAGAAAGATAAAAGTACCAGAATAGAATAGGGAGAAGCTCCAGCTATTCGCGAAGCGTACAGCCTCAACGAACACCTGCACATTAGAAACAAACCGTCTAATATCTGGACGTGCAAATCCAGGGTCGTCAGAACGCGACCATGGTGAGTGTGTGTGTAAAGGGGAAATAGCTCGTGCATAAGAACATGTGCATAAAGCAATATCAAGAACAACTGCAGATAACATATAACTGAATAGCATGACAAACGACTGCAGATATAAGATAAATAAATATCATGACATGATAACATCTGAACTGAAGTATAACTGATAACAGTATGAACAAAGATATAAGACAACTATCACAACTGTAACTAACAACTGATATAAAGGTCAACTATCTCAAATGTAGACTAATAGCTGATGTCTGAAAGTATAACCTAGATATGTCACTAGTCTGGTTGGTTATTATTAACCTAACTAATGTAGTACTTAGCTATGTCCCATACCATAGCCGTTTTCCCACATATCAAACAATGTTATCGTTGTTGTAACTGCCTGCCAATGTAGTACATGTGTTTTGGAAGAGTACCGTGCATGCCCGGTACCACGGTCTATCACCCCTGGCACTGAACCAGGACAAGCCGCTAGGCTCTGACAACTGAAGACCACAGCCCCACACGAAAAGACAACTAGTGTGGCGCCGTAATCCGGGCATAGCCCTGACAACTGACAACTGAATGGGTAGCCAGTACTACCCTGGTTCCCCATGGTTGGAACCCACAACTCGGTACCATAAGAATCCTCCCAAAATACACGACATGCATCATCAGGCAATTACCCCTTTTCCCCGGGTTATGGTGTCTTTTATTAATAAGCAATCAATGTTATTTAATATGTAGTAGTAACCAATATCTCCAATAACTGCTGATGTCAACACTAGCTGATAATCTGACAACTGGTAACTGATAACTGATATCTGACAACTGTGATATCTGATAACTGAGTAGCTGACAACTAATATCTGACATCTGAAATAGAATACTGGAGATATAGCCACTAACACAATAGTGCCACTAACACAATAGTGTCACAGACAACTAGTGTCACTAACAACTATAACTGGTACAGATCTCTGCCAACTCATATAACTCTGAAGTACATATCTTATGATCATCAACAAACAGTCTCGCCAACTGATAAACTGATAACTGCTATAAACTCTGGATACATCATATAATCAACAACAAGTAATCTTATTAATAAGTGATAAACTGGTAATTAGTATCTGGTAACTCTGAAGTACAAGATCAATAATATCAACTACATCACTATCCCAATTACTCAATCTCTACTAACTGAAGTAATCCATCTCTAACATCTTAACAAGTCCACATCAATACTCAAATGAATCATAAGGTATATCTCCGAGAGCAATATGTCAACACACCACAATCATATCTGAATAGGAAACGTCCTCAAAGAACATCGTAACAAGTCAACATCAATGTCTGAATGAATCATCACCAATAAAAGAATATCAAGTCAACACATACTGAATCATATTTAAATAGTCAACATCCTCAACAACATGTAATCTAGGATATCTACATCTTTGTACCCAACATTAATAACATGTCATCTAACAGATCCCAATTACCAACAATGTCAATCTCATCTCAATATCAATTAGGCTCCAATAAAAGGAATATAGATTCTGGATAACTTCTAACCCACGATCAATCTAAAACACAACTCAACTAATCCAGTCATATCTGATATGTCCTCAAATACTCGACTAAATAAGTCATATTCAATAACTGATCATCATTCAATGTAAATATCATAAGTCCCAGATCAATCCGAAGTCACTACAACCAATTCATATCCCAATAGTCACATGATCAATAAGCATCAGTACAAATTAAGTAATCTGATATAATAAACTGTTGTTCCAACATCTATCAATAATCAGCACTTAGTCCACTCACTCTGACAAACTATATCTGATTCATAAGGCTACACAATACCTTCTTCTATTAAGATCAATCATCAGTTCCCAATACTCGGTGTCACGACATATTCAAGCATATAAGTTCTATCATGATATCTTCAACTCTATGTACCATAACATATACATGTATCTAAGGTCTATTAAGTCAAGTCATTCCCCATCCAATATCTATCCCTCGATATCATATTCATCCATCAATAACCAATACATGATTCGAGGGTAAAGTCTACAATCCATCAGATGACTATACATAACATTCAGACAGACATTAGCCGACTGGGGGTGATGAATAGTCGACTAGAAGGGTTCTTAGTCGACTATAGAGGTAGTCCAAGTCGACTAGGGGCAAGGCAAGTCGACTATAAAAGATGTCAAGTCGACTAACAGAGTGATACAGAGAGTTCAACATATTTTGGAAGGAGGATTAGTCGACTAGGGGCATCCATTAGTCGACTAACAGGGCTATTAGTCGACTAATGAAGGGCATTAGTCGACTAATACACCTCTGTCAGTCTGAAACAGGGCATACTAATACCTGGTCTCTCACACCATAAAACATATAAATGCCTCCCCTCTTGTACACATACCAACATACACAATCACTACTATAATCTATGTACATGTACACAAGAAAATATAATTAAATCGATGTACATAATTACTAGAAAATCAAGGAGGAGGAGAATACACTCACTTTGGGGAATCTGCACGTTACCGGGCGAGTCGTCGTTACGGTCGCCGTGGCGCCGTTCTTCGCTGTCGGACTGCATAGGACGGTAGCCAGGGTCTTGGGGAAGACCTGGCTGCAATCTGGAGGTCTCGCGCTCGCCAGAAGGGCCTGGAATCGCCGCTCGCTCGCTGCCTGTGCTGCTGGTCTGGGTGGTTGCTGCTGTGCGCGTCGCCGGGCGAGTCGCTGCCATCGTCGGCCTGCTGCTCTGTTGGATCCGGGGCTGGTCTGAGATGGAAGGAGCAGCCTGGCCTGGGTCCGAATCTGCTGTGCACGGCAAGGGAGGAGGAGGGCCAAGGCTGCTGCTGTTCCGTTGATTGCTTGCTGGTTTGCTGTCCAGATCTGCAGGATAAGAAGGGGAGATCTGCTGTGCTCGGAGGTGTGCAGCGAAGACGACGTGGAGGAGCTCCGGCGCTGCCTGGGCGTGTTGGGGCTCTATCCTGGTCGCTGCTGCACGCTCAGGGAAGGAGGCCGGCCAGATCAGAGGGTTGTTGGTGGTGTGCGCCAACAAGAGAGGAGGGGGCGGCCTGGTTGTGCGCGCTCGGCAAGGGGAGAAGATGGCTGCTGTTGGTGGGGCTGCTGGTGTTGCCAGGAGAGGGGAGGTGGTGGTGGCCTGATGGGAGTGCGGCCATGCTGGATAAGGGTGCTGGGTGATCCGGCCATGGACCTGGACTCGGCTGATGATGAAGAGGAGAAGGGGATCCGGCCTGATGGTGATGGCCGACCAAGGGAGAGATCCTGGATGTGGGGTGCGGCAGCATGAGGGGAGAGGAATTAGGTTTAGTGATTAATTAGGGTTAGGTCATTAGGTTAGGATTATATATAGTAGGGTGTTATTGGGTTGAGTCTAGGCAATCGGGTTAGGATCCAATTAGATAATTGGGTATGGATATCGGGTATTGGGTCAAAGCTAACAAGAAGAACACCACCACCACCACCAAGATTAGTATACATGCCAATATTAAAATATGCAATACTAATAACAACTCGCAATACTTACTTACAAAGTAATAGAACACTAATAATAAATAATGATACACTAAATAGAATAACAATAAATAATAATGGAAGAACCATATACTATCTGAAAATAAATTTGCATATCCAATAATAATAATCACGAGGGAAATAAATTAACTTGATTAATTAAAAATAATCGATAAATCAAAATAAATACTTTGGAAAAATGAAAATACTGTATTACTAGTTAGGGATCTTACAAGTAATATTACTGTAAATTATTTTTGTTGGGAAATACCATATGTGGGTTACGATCATGTAACCTATGGCAAAAAAGATGCTAAGAGGATTGAGTTATTCACAGTTTAAGAAGACTTACGTCAAGTATAATACATTACAATTGGGATCAAGATACTTGTAATAATGTGAATTGTGTATCTAGTTGTTCGGTTAATAACTTATGCTAGTAATTGTGATAAATAGGGTTATTTACTAATAATACTTAATTGTTGCACACGTTGCTCTTGCTTGAGAGATTCGTGAGGACCTCTAATTGAATTGTAGAACCATTGAAAGTATCTAAGCATTGGAATGAAGAGTGACATTAAATTATAATTAAATTTGCGAACTGGGATAATTCAAATAGTTTCCAACCAAATCGAGAAATTGGAATATAAGATTTTGGAATATTAGACATAGTAAAATATTTAATAGCCTTTCATCATACTTTATACTGCTTAGAACATTCTACTGAACTATCATAGAATGTTCCATGACATATCAGACTTATGTCCTTTGTGTGGCATAACCTGCATTGACACCTTACTTATTTTGGGTGACAATCTGGATGATCCTAACGAGTGCCATAAAATAGACATATGAAAAAGATTAAGTTAAAAATTTAAATTTCTCAATATAGGAAGCTTAGCCTATATATATATATATATATATATATATATATATATATATATATATATATATATCTAACATTTTCCCAATATTCCTTTAAAGGATTGAAGATCATGGTCGATGTCTATTCATTATTTTCTTGAGAACTCCTTCGAAAATTTTGTCTAGATACTCAATAGTTTGTCGTTAGAGACTTCATTGTTAGAACACTTTTTTTCCATCTTGATTCTGAGCAGTAGTTGTAGTAAAAAAAAAAATGTTCCTATTGAAGTGGTATTAGTATAACACTTTTACCTTCAGTTCTTGAGCCTTGTGATATTAAATTTATAACAGTTTTGCATTCTCTACTTCAGATAGTGGTAATTGTCTGGCGACTAGTTATATTCCCATGAATAGTGCACATATCCATCTACTTGCATTTGATATTATGTATCGCCTCTATCAGTAAAGGTTCTTTTATTCATTGGGTCCAGGGTGCCTTATTTCAAATCTTATTACCTATTTCCCTCATGTGGCTTTTCCATAGCAAGGAGAAAACTTGAAAGTTTCCTTTTGGAGGCATGAAATTAAGTTTACTTAAGTGCACATACATCCAGCATATGATAGATATTGTAAAGTAAGTCCCATGAACTACTTCTAATATGTCAGGTACCAATGCTTGTATGACACTTGAACGGTATATGGAACCATGATGGATTTAGAAAGAACTAGACTTTGATTGGAGGAGCCAGCTAATGAGTAGAGTAATTGTGTAGTTAAATCATTATTACAACTATAATATAACCAGTGAAGTATGATAACAATTCTATAAGAAGGATAAATCATAAATTAATGTGTTAGTTAATAATCATAAGATGTTTAGTACTATTAGTTATTGAATGAAGTATCAATAAGTAGTGATCCGACTAATACCTATACACACACACATATGAGATACACAGAAGAAATGGGTTAGGTAATGATTTATGTCATTAAGAAGTATGGGTGGGGGTGGATGTATAGTACTTATATATACACATCTTTGGTATATCGTGTAACCATATATCGTTGATAACCTGTTAAGCATTGTTTATTTATTGTTATGCAAGAGAACTAGTGGATTGTTATTAACTTTAAAGCATGTTAAGATCCTGGACCTGGATAAAAAGTGTAGTCAAATTCATTCACCAAATATCCAATATGTGAATGAAGAATCATAACTAGTTAAAAAAACTAATCTTATAACCAAAGAACGGGTATCAAGAATGTAACTGATGCGTCGTTGAATGAATGAGAAATGTAAGTGTATGTATGTTTGAATGCGTGCATGTACTTGTTAGTTACACGAACTTGATCATGTGTGATACATCAATCATATGATTGATGATTAGGAAAAGTATATCATAATATATCTGACACTGTATATGTTATCTTGATAGTTGATGTGCATGTGATGTTGTGTGTTGTTAAACGAATGGGCCAGCGGGAGCTGGTAGGTGTGAAGACAGGGTATGATATTGTGTGTTGTTAAATGAAGAAAGGGGCCAGCGCGAGCTAGTAGGTGTGAAGACGGTGTATGATCTTATATGTTATTAAGGAAGGGACCGGCGGGAGCCGGTGTGTTTAAAGACGTGGTGCGAGATGGATCGTATATCATAAAGTAAAGATATACTTATTCAAAATAAATAATATTGTATGCTTGTCCTTGATGTAGGACTGTGAAACTTTACTTTATTATAAGAAATAATGAAATATTATATGATGTGTGAGTGTGCGTGTTAATCCATGCAGTACTTGAAGTGTGATACGATATACAATATATAAATATGTTTGGTGATATATATACTATCTGAATTAACTTATTGTGATTAGTGTACCATCGTGTATAGGAAATGAAATATGTACCCGTGAGATGAATTCGATTAGAAACTAAGTCACTAAAGTAAAGTATTCAATACAACTCATAGACCTAGCAAATTACAGTGCAGTGATTTAAGTTACAGAGTCACTGACCGAAGGAGTCAGGTTATTTTGCAAGCCATAGAGATAGTTGGGTTGACTTTTTACTTTGATATAATTGTTTCTTTTTTTTTTAACTATATTCGCCTTGATATTTGAAAAAAAACATGCTTTCTTTTATTTTGACATGTATATCATTTTATTAATCTCCTTTTTACTCTCTTCACTGAGCTGTTGAGCTCACCCGCCCACAGATTATTATATTTTCAGGTCATAGTGAGCCCAATTTAAGATTTCAAGCGCTTTGTTAGAAATTCTGTTACATAAAGAAGTTTTGGAGTTATAAATTGTGTGATTGTAAAATTCCATGTATATGATTACAATCTTATTGATGTTATTATAGCATAAGTTAGATGGCCTTGATCTTGATGAGTTGAATTTATAAATAAATTGGTGTTATGTTCTGGATGCCGAGAGGGGTATTTTCGAGCATATGTTTCTTTTGTTTTCACATAAGTAGGCAATGTGAAATCAAAATTATTATTTGGAGAATAAGTAGGCCGTTGTTAGCTGGAATATTATTATGATTGCGTGGATGATTTCTGAGTTCAGTAAATATTTAGATTTGGAATAAGTAGATTGATGTTAGCCATAAGTAATATGATTATATTGTATATCAGGTCATGTCAGTATTTACAAAGGAGATGCTGCCAAAATTTTTAAGGATTAGAAATGATTATAATGATCTATCAGTTTAAAGGAATAATTATGTTAATTGAGGATATTAGAAATCTGGGACTGTTACAATACTGCCAAGAAAACACGGCAATTGCTGCCTTTACGTGGCAATACCACGAAACCAGGTCCCAGGTTTCGCTCCGTGGCTTCGTCCAGCTGCGAGAACCTTCTAGATTTCTCTGGATTTAGGTAAATTGGATCCGATTTTCTTCAGATTCGTCCTCAATTTTTGAATCCAATGTATCTTCTAGAAGCTCTCTAAATTGGTCTCTAAGTAATGTGATTAATTACTCAAAATTGTGTTTAATTAGGCTCTTATTACTCCTTTACCCTAGATTCTTGATTATCTGCAAAATAGACCAAAACATGGGTGAGAGGCATCATTTTATTCAAAAATCGATAGAAAATGCGATATGCAGATGCAGAATTGGATACTAATCAATGCACACAATAATTGGTATCAGTGTATATCAATTTCGTTACAACAAATGATATCAGAGCTGATGATGTTCGTTCAAGACTCAAGTGATCTAGATGAAGAAAAAGATGTCAAGTTGATGGAGTTCGATGGAGGCATCAAGATGAAGAAGACAACAAGAAAGTTTAGATTTGTTCTAAAGTAAAAGTCAATGACTTTGGAGTATATTGATCAAGGTGGAGTCATCAAGGCTCAATGATGCTCAAATCTGAACACGGTAAACGCAGAGGTGATGATCGGATCATTGCCAATAACAGACGACAAGACGAGCTCGACGAGCTCACGGAGGCATCACATAAGGCATCCCATGGAGGCTCTTGCGGTAGCTAGTCAAAGGAAAACTAGCAGAGAGTGATGAAGATAATCAATAGATGAGATTGATCAGAAGGTAGATCATGCAATCGTAGTCGAATTCAGATGATCAAGGTGTCAAACCCTATATTTTTTAGCATTTTAGATGCAATGGTGGGTGCAGATCGAGGAGATTCCAAAGTTTGGTGCAGGTTCTGTATAGTTTGGTAAAAAAATAGATGGAGATCACAGTCAAAGTTAAGACAAACTAGTTGTGACACAGTGAATTATTGCAGGCATTTGCGGATCTATCAGGTTTGAGGGTCATCAATAGCAGGATAATAGATCTGACAAACATCAATACAGTGGTGGATGGCAACCCTGATTAATGGAAGAAAGTTCATGACAGTGTGCGTCGGGAAGGCCAGGTAAGACTATGACAGTTATGTGAAGACGGTAAGTCTCGAGGTTAATCGATGGAAGGTGGATCATCACCAAGTGATCGGTGAAAGACAATAGCCGGACAAGTCCTTGACAATATTTGTGTAAAATTAGTATGATCATGACAGAATTAGAGACAAATTACCTCACCATGGCGAGAAGGTGTCACAAAAGCAGAATTTGCTAGTGGCGGCGATGATGCAGTGCAATTTAAGAAAAAGAAACTAGGTCAAGAAGTTTCAATGAAAAGCTTGAAGGGAGTTTAATTCTTAGTAGAGCTTCAAGAAAAATTACAACGGGTCTAAGTATTACAGGATAACTAAAGAAAGGGTGCACTCAGGTAAGGCCCGAGTTGGCCCAAGGTATGGCTGTGAATCTGCCAAAGACCCTAGGGAGATGGGGCAAGGTTAAAGGCTTCACGATATGGTTACAACCAAGAAATGAATTAAGGTATAATACAAAATCTTAAGTTATTTTGTTAAAGGCTTGAAAAGCAAGTCACGGTGGAAACTGTTAGGATTTTGTCTTATTTTTCAAGAGGAGATGATGGTCCAAGAAAATTAAATTGAGTTAAAGAAGACAATAATTTGAAGCAGAAAAAGCAAATCAAGGTGAAGCAGTTTCCTTTTCAAGCGATTGCGAGTTTTCTTTTCAGGATTCTTCAAGCATCCAATGGCCAAGATCATCTCATAGTCCAAATAAGAGTTGTATGCTAAAATCCTATAAATAAAGGTTGTAACCCAGCATTGTAAATTAGAGCAGAAGAAAGTTGTGGTGAACAACAATGTCAGGCCCTAAAAAGCCAAGAAGGTCCTAAAAAGCCAAGAAAGAGAGGAATAAGGTGAAGGTGCATAGAGAGATATATACTCTTGTAATTTAGGCATAGATTCAAAGTGAAGGTGAATACTCTTGTGTCATCAAAAGAAAAATTAGATCTCTTTGTATCAAGTTTATTAATAAAGCTTTCACAAGTTCTTTCCCCGTAGACGTAGGTCAATTTTGGGCTGAACCACGTTAAATTGTGTGTTCTTCTTCTTATATCTTTTAATATTCATCTTGTGTGCTCGAGATAATCGATCTCATGGCGGGCTTGAGGTCGTCGGTTAGGATCTCGTATCTCCTAACTATTGGTATCTTAGTAAGTATAGTATCCCGGGTTATGCACCCAACAATTAGTATCAGAGTATATCAATTTCGTTACAACAAGTGTAAGGGGTTTTCTACAATTTACCCTAATTAATATTCAAGTAAGGCACTGCTTGTTTTCACTAAAGAGAGAGGAAGAGAGCTCTCTTCCCTAGCTCAGCTGTTTATATTCCAGTGGAAGAGAAAAAAATTATCAAAGCTAGCGCTGACGTGGAAGGGTCTCTTTCAAATTTTCTTCTGCTCAAAATTGGGGTGGAGTTGGCTTGAGTTGCAAATCAAGGCAAAAACATTAATTTTTAAAGTTCATCTCTCTCTCTCTCTTGGATCATCAACTGCCTGATTGCTTCAATCCGCAGCATGTTGTTGACAAGCTGCACGCTGACAACAAGATCATCGGCGTCCTGTCCTTGCTCAATTCCAAAGAGATCTTGATCGAGATCGAAGATCCTGGATTTCAACACGGTGCTCGAGATCAGGCATTTTGGGCACGAGGAGATGATGGAGGCGGGGCTGATCAAGAAGCTGGTGAAGCTTCAAAGATCAGAGTTTGGCAAGTCGCCGATGGAAATGGAGGAAGAGAAGGAGGAGGAGAAGAGAGGAGAAAGGTAAAGGCTTGAGGACTGAGGAGAGGGAGGGAGGAGTGACCATTTCCCTCTTTCAAACTTACCAAAATAAATAATTATGTATAGAAGAAAAAATTGACATCTTGCTCTCTTTGTTCTCTCTTCATCCCTCTCTTATTCCCTCTTTCATTTCTTCCAAAAAAAAGCAGGCACTAAAACAAATATTAATTTGTAGGAAAAAGAGGTGAGGTAGTTGCTTTGCCGAGCGTGCCTCGTACTAAAAGACAATGAGGAGACTGAGTTTAGAAGCTTCTGCTCACACCCAAACAAACAAAAGGGATTCTTGCACACACAACGTAAAGAGCAATGGCTACAACCAGTACACTAAAGCGAAAAAGTTTCTCCTTTTTTTTAGTACATTATCATTGTATCAAAGTAACACTTGTTTATTCTCACTTGTTCTTATTCATTGATTGGTGTATGCTTGGATTGATGATACTCGGACCAAGACATGTTGTTTCACTTGATTGGTAAACAGATCAAAAAGAAATATCCATTTTCTAAGAAAAAAACTATTATTACCAATCTTCTCTCTCACACTTAAACAACAAATCTTCCACATGTTTCTTTTTAAAAAGAATTTAACGAAACAAATAGATGTACAAAACTCATGATCAAGCCAACCAGTCTGCTTTTCTAACAAGTGAAGAGTTCAATTGTTCACTCCTACTGCCGTATTGTCACAGTTGTCCTCAGCAAGAAACAATAGTAACAATACTGAGGAAAAATTGCGGTACACTTTGGTTCTGTCAGGCACGCACATTTCTCAAGTTCAGTTCTTGTAAATGATGGATTTGTTTTTGCTATGTAAAGGCCCTCAGGCCAAAAACATACATATGCTTGAAGCAGATGCCTGCTGCATCTGCATCGGCTAGAGTTCTCAGCTGTAAAGGGAAGTTGTCAAGCAATACAACCTTCGATCCCCGCTCACGAATCCATTTAGTAACTCAATCTGCACATTGATTCCCTTCGTGATATGTGTGAGAAATATTAAAGACCTCCACCATTGTGAGCAACTATCTTGCATCTTCAAGAATTACTGAGGGTCTATATGCCGTATTTAGGTTTTTTTTCCCCTCCTTTGAAAAGAATCACAGTTTAATTTTGAATATAGAACTTTGTATAACTCAAAATCAGATACGACCACAATAATGTGCTTGGTCTTATCTCCGAATGAGTTTGTTTTTATATCCAAAGAAAGAAAAATCAAAAATAAATTAAATTTAATCATTATTATGCTTTGTAGCAAAAAAAATTGCTTGTTTTTCTCAATTTTTGCTTAAAGAAGAGATGACTGTTCACCATGATGATTAATGAGAGAGATACACCCAAGATATAGGGGCATTGTTTTTCTTCTCGACCTCTCATTGTCTGTGGATCCACAAACTTTTATCTGAAGTCCCCAGGGCTTCTTGTGAGTTGAAGTGCCACTACAATTAAATCATGCATAAATTTAAAGTTTTTTTTGAGATAAAACTGTGAGGTAAGAACCTTCAATGTTTTATTAATAAGAATTTAAAAAAACATTCCTAAGATAGAAGGGTACAAACTTACATGAGACACTCATACACAATTTTATAAATCACCTAGGGGGGGTGAATAGGTGATGGCTAATCTAATGGTCAATAAATGCGGAATTAAAAACTATTATGACCTAAACAAACTATTTAAACTAAACACCACGTATAACACAAGAGTGTAGCCGAATTTCCCGTGAAGGGCGCTAGACTAACTCCTCAAGATTCCTCAAAATAAGAGTTGAGGTGCCGCGTTGGCTCTCTTGGTTGAATACAAGTGTTAGCAAACAATCCCAAGCAATATAACAATTAAGCACAAATGTATATCATGCATATAAAGATAAAGACAAGATAAGTATGCAAAATATAAACAAGAGACAGAGAGAGAGAGAGAGAGAGAGAGAGAGAGCAATCGCAAACACGAGGGATATGTTTCGAGTTCGAGCACACTTGCTCTACATCCCCGCCTTCGACATACGAAGGATTTCCACTATGCTTGATCCCAATGGATCACTCCTCGGTGCCGCAACACCTACAATCCCTCGGACTCCCTAGTCCCGTACACACCGCGAGCCCACTAGCTCGCCGAGGCCACACCTCAAACACCGAGTTCCCACTAGAACCCGAAACACACCGAGTCCCCACTAGGACCCGAAACAATGCGAACACACACGTCCACCTCCTCAAAGCAAATAAAGGAACTTTGGTGATCACAACTCTTTGATCACCTAAAATCCTCTCACAACAAATCCCTATAGGTAGATATAGCAATGGATAGCTCAAATGTTGTGTGAGAAAACAAGGATTAAAATGGTGGAGGAAAACTCAAGAAATTCACTTTAAACACTCTTGATAAAAACTCTCCTTTTGATTTGGAAATGAAGCTCTAAAACTTGTGGATATAACCACTGAAATAAGTGGGAAAAATTAGCCCAAAACTCTTCTTAAAATCTTGTATGAAACAGCCCCCAAATGCCCCAATTTATAGAGTTAGGAAAACTAGCCGTTGGGGTCCAGGTGGCCTGTCGGTCGACCGCCCGGTCGACCGGCCAACAGTCATTTTTCAGACCGTTGAGCCATCGGTCGACCGGTCGGTCGACCGAGGCCAGGATACAGAGAGCAAGTCTCTCTGTCCGGTCGACCGCCCGGTCGACCGGGTCGGTCGACCGGCCTCCTGTCAGAACTTGTCGTGCACGTCTGTGCACATCGGTCGACCGCCCGGTCGACCGACTTCAGGGTGCGGTCGACCGGTCGGTCGACCGGATGAAGCCAGATCAGAAATCTTTTAGGGATAAAAATGTTGACTTTTTAACTTAAATAAAATCCCATAAAATCACGAAAAATCTACAAAAATAGTTTCAATGTTATACTTTGATAATCAAACATGCTTGCACAAAATCAAGGCATGTTACAAACAAATTGGACTATTTTTGTAACTTGGAAATTTTGGCTAAAAACGAAAACTGTATTCCAAAATTGGTTTTTTCAAAAACTGGTTTTTTCAAAACTTCACCAAATACAAAAACAAGATATTTAAACAACTTTAAAAGCATAGAGTGTATGGATATGATCCACTACACAAACATGATGAAATATCTATGTTTTTGACATTAAGCTCTAAATATGGTTTTGGTTAAAACATAATACTTGGAATACCAAAAACACAACTCAAACCGGTATTTTTCCAAAATAAAAACTCTTTTCTAAAATGAAAAATTCTTTAATGAAAAACTCATCTAATCAAGAGTGTGTGTGTGTATATGGTACTTGAGCAATCCACCAACTATTCTATCCTTTACATTTTATCTAAAAATAAAATCTTCTAAAAACAAACCTAGACCCAAGTCTTCATCTTCTTGAAGTATTCACTTGAAGCCTTCTTGACTTGGTCCAAATACCATGCTAGCTCCAAAATTTGACTTTAAATCCTTTGTTGAAGCTATGCACGAACTAAGATCTTGATCATAAATCTGTCACTAATTAAACACAAGATCATTAGTACTATAACTACATGAGTTGATCATCATCAAAACTAGAGTGATGGGCCTTCGGGCCAACAATCTCCCCCTTTATGATGATGACAAAACTCATGAAGTTATATATGCATAGATTAAAGTAAAGTTTCAAAGAAGCTCCCTCTTAACTCATGCATAACAAATAAACAAAAATATATAGCGATGAAGCACATAAACATGTATGCAAATGTATGGAGAGAAACATGCTAACAAGCATAAAACAAAACAAATTCTTTTTCTCTTATTTGCAAAACAAAACATATATGCATAAACATAAATACTTCTCCAACTTCACATCTTTGAAAAATAATAATAAAGTAAGGAAAACATGCATATACATCTCAAATACTTCTCCCCCTTTTTGTCAATCATCAACAAAGGGGTTAAAGTAAAAAACAAAATTTTTCTCCCCCTTTTTGTCATAAACAAAGAGATCAATAAGAGGTAAAATCAATAAAAGGTTATATGCGATATACATTCATGAAGAGGAAGACGCTAAGTTAGCTTCCCTACATATATGCATTACATGAAAGAGGGATGACAAGCCCTAATTCACATAACACATAATCTATAATGCATAAGAGGAGATGTGAAGCTCCCCCTACACACGTGTACAACATAAAGAAGAGTTGTCAAGCTCCTCAATATAAGATACACTCATCATGAATCTATATGTGAAAGAGATGTTAAGCTTTCCTTGCATATAAGAAATACAAATAAAAAATGTTTTGATTTTTCTAAATTTCATATTAAAACAAAATTTTGAATTTTTCTCAATAAAACGAATTTTGAGATATCTTAGCAAGACAAATTTTAAGATATCATAAAATAAAATTTTTAAAGGTATCAGAGCTCTTGTAAAACAATCAAATTTTAAGATACTAAATTGTAAATAATCATCATTGTAAATCATATTGATACCAATTGAAGTTTAACAAATATGAAGTTGAAACATATTGATACCAATTGTAAACATAATGATCAAATATTTTTATTTTTCATCAAAAATTGTGCTTTAAAAATGTGAATCAATTATAAATCAAGCACATGAAAATCAATATATGTATGAAAGAGAATAACAATAGCAATTGATATTATGGAAATTGTGAAGCATACATATATAAGAAACAAAATATGAGTATATACAAAAATATCAATTGAGATACCAATTGAAAATAACAATGTAAATCATGTATATAGCTCATAACCTACCACCCTTTATATGCTCAAGATAAAAGATTTTTAGTAGAGCTTATAAGGCATACTCGCCCAGCCATCCGCCCATTGAAGGTAGGGGTTTTCAAAAAATAGATTTGAAAATAGTATAGCATTGAAAAACACTACCAAATGAAGAACAATAACTAGTTAAAAGTAATTTTTGAAAAACTAGTTAATGATCCTTCAAAACATGAAACCAAATCATATGTATTTCATGAATCATACCAAATACATAAGAGTTGACACTCAAAACGATAAAGCTCATAAAGGTGTTCATGAAATAAGGTCATGACAAAACAAATAAGTGTGAGTGTTCAAAAATCATGTAAATAGCATTTTCATGAAAATAGTCAATAAAGCTCAAAACATGAATATCATTTTATCAAACAAAACATGAAAATTCATTTTTCATTAAAAGTAATAAACTTCTAGGTATATGTATGATTTATCTAAAACTAACAATATGCATACATATCCCAAACATAAAAAGAGTCTATAAAGTAAATTGCATGAAGGCAAGAGACTCACGTGTATACATGTATATTTATTAGATTTGAATACAAAATACATATACATGAAGTAAAAACATGAAAATAGGCAAAACAAGTATAAATGAGAGAATCATCAAAACTAACCCATACATGTGCATAAAGTGAGTACAAATGATCTTGAAGTGCAAACATATATAAATCAATTTGTTGTTTACTATTTGTACATGTATAAATACAAGTTTTGATAAAAACTACATTTAAACTAGTATTTACCACATGAAGCACAAAAACAATTAAAACATGAACATGCTAAAAATATTATGTATGAAAAAGCATGTAAAACTTAACTAAGAGTTTTAAAGTTAGTTACCAACACATGAACTATACTCCAAAGCTCCAAACATGGTGGTTGTCCCACCAAACTTTCTTGATAGCGGTGCATCAAATGTATGTCCTTCTAGTCCATGCAACCACCACCAAGGCACCAAATCTCTCACGGCTTGTGGGAGCCCTCACCTACATCAAAAACAAAAGGTGGGGACTTTGCTACTCATTTTCTTTTGGGTCCTTTAGGGTTAGTCTTGTAAGGAACCCAAACATTTTTATTAGCAAAATTTAAAGCATTAATCCTATCATAACAAAATTTTGCTAAATGGCCTTTGCGGCCACAATGTGTACATTTGTATACCTTAGGATGCATATGGGTGTGGGTGTGGTCATGTCGTGCAACATATGCATGATGAGAATGATGTGCATGAATATTTGAAACTTGTTTCTTTGAAAACAAGGTTTCCAATTTCTTATGATTAAATGCACATGAGCTCAAGGTTGAGCTCAAACAATTAATCCTATTTTTTAAAACATTAATCTCACTATTATCAATGGTGGCATGTAAAGCATGGTGAGATATAGAATCATTTTTCTTAGTCTTTTTAGAAAAATTTTCTTTTTCTTTTTCACAAATTTTTCTTTTTTAAAGTAGTGTTTTCTTGAAAAGCAACTTCCTTTTGTTTTTCCACCAAAACAATTTATTTTTCAAAGACATATTTCCTTCACATAAATCATTCAATTTAGACATTAAGGAAATATTCTCATTTTTCAAATCATCTTTTTCTTTTTCTAAACATGCAAGATTATTTTTAAAAGAATCATTTTCCTTATGCATGCAATCAAATTTATTTTTCAAAATTTTATTGTCTTTCTTAAGCATGTCATATTTTTCAAGCAATAGTTGACAAAAAGATGTGAGCTCATCATATGACATGTCATTATCTTCATCTACCTCGGATTCGGTAGTTATCTCAAGGGTGTTGTCCCCTTGGACCATATAGCACATGTTGGAGGTGTCGCTTCCAACGTCCGAATCGCTCCCGGCATAATATAGATCCTTTTTGCCAAGGAGGTGATGATGTTCCAAACTACAAAAGCCGAGTCAATGTTAGAAACCCTAGATAATATTCATCATTTAGGGTTGACTTTAAAGCATGAATGGCCTTTGCATTAGCCTCAATATTCTTGCCATTTAAACAATATGCATCATTAGTTGTGGCAAGATAACATGAATGCCTAGGGCCTTGAGGTACAAAGACATCTTAACCTTCCAAATTTGGATGTTAAGAATGTCAAAGGTGGGTGGTGACATGAAGTCCATGGTGTGTGTACAAAAAATATGATTAGCCTAAAAAGAGGATCTTTAACTCTAGGTTGTAAGACCCAAATCAAGAGCACTTGGCTCTGATACCAATTGTAAATCACCTAGAGGGGGGGTGAATAGGTGATGGCTAATCTAATGGTCACTAAATGCGGAATTAAAAACTATTATGACCTAAACAAACTATTTAAACTAAACACCACGTATAACACAAGAGTGTAGCCGAATTCCCCGTGAAGGGCTCTGGACTAACTCCTCAAGATTCCTTTAAATAAGAGTTGAGGTGCCGCGTTGGCTCTCTTGGTTGAATACAAGTGTCAGCAAACAATCCCAAGCAATATAACAATTAAGCACAAATGTCTATCATGTATATAAAGATAAAGACAAGATAAGTATGCAAGATATAAACAAGAGACAAAGAGAGAGAGAGAGAGAGAGAGAGAGAGCAATGCAAACACGAGGGATTTGTTTCGAGGTTCGAGCACACTTGCTCTACATCCCCGCCTTCGACACACGAAGGATTTCCACTATGCTTGATCCCAATGGATCACTCCTCGGTGCTGCAACACCTACAATCCCTCGGACTCCCTAGTCCCGTACACACCGCGAGCCCACTAGCTCGCCGAGGCCGCACCTCAAACACCGAGTTCCCACTAGAACCCGAAACACCGAGTCCCCACTAGGACCCGAAACAATGCGAACACACACGCCCGCCTCCTCAAAGAAAATAAAGGAACTTTGGTGATCACAACTCTTTGATCACCTAAAATCCTCTCACAACAAATCCCTATAGGTAGATATAGCAATGGATAGCTCAAGTGTTGTGTGAGAAAACAAGGATTGAAATGGTGAAGAAAAACTCAAGAAATTCACTTTAAACACTCTTGATAAAAACTCTCCTTTTGATTTGGAAATGAAGCTCTAAAACTTGTAGATATAACCACTGAAATAAGTGAGAAAAACTAGCCCAAAACTCTTCTTGAAATCTTGTATGAAACAGCCCCCAAATGCCCCAATTTATAGAGTTAGGAAAACTAGCCGTTGGGGTCCAGGTGGCCTGTCGGTCGACCGGCCAACGGTCATTTTTCAGACCGATGAGTCCCACTAGAACCCGAAACACCGAGTCCCCACTAGGACCCGAAACAATGCGAACACACACGTCTGCCTCCTCAAAGAAAATAAAGGAACTTTGGTGATCACAACTCTTTGATCACCTAAAATCCTCTCACAACAAATCCCTATAGGTAGATATAGCAATGGATAGCTCAAGTGTTGTGTGAGAAAACAAGGATTGAAATGGTGAAGAAAAACTCAAGAAATTCACTTTAAACACTCTTGATAAAACTCTCCTTTTGATTAGGAAATGAAGCTCTAAAACTTGTGGATATAACCACTGAAATAAGTGGGAAAAACTAGCCCAAAACTCTTCTTGAAATCTTGTATGAAACAGACCCCGAGTGCCCCAATTTATAGAGTTAGGAAAACTAGCCGTTGGGGCCCAGGTGGCCTGTCGGTCGACCGCCCGGTCGACCGGCCAACGGTCATTTTTCAGACCGTTGAGCCATCGGTCGACCGGTCGGTCGACTGAGGCCAGGATACAGAGAACAAGTCTCTCTGTCCGGTCGACCGCCCGGTCGACCGGGGCCTTTCCAAAGAACAGAGCTCTCTGGACGGTCGACCGGCCTCCTGCCAGAACTTGGCGTGCACGTCTGTGCACGTCGGTCGACCGCCCGGTCGACCGACTTCAGGGTGCGGTCGACCGGCTTAAGCCAGATCAGAAATCTTTTAGGGATAAAAATGTTGACTTTTTAACTTAAATAAAATCTCATAAAATCACGAAAAATCTATAAAAATAGTTTCAATGTTATACTTTGATAATCAAACATGCTTGCACAAAATCAAGGCATGTTACAAACAAATTGGACTATTTTTGTAACTTGGAAATTTTGGCTAAAAACGAAAACTGTTTTTTTTCAAAATTGGTTTTTTCAAAAACTTGTTTTTCCAAAACTTCACCAAATACAAAAACAAGATATTTAAATAACTTTTAAAGCATAGAGTGTATGGATATGATCCACTACACAAACATGATGAAATATCTATGTTTTTGACATTAAGCTCTAAATATGATTTTGGTTAAAACATAATACTTGGAATACCAAAAACACAACTCAAACCGGTATTTTTCCAAAATGAAAACTCTTTTCTAAAATGAAAAATTCTTTAATGAAAAACTCATCTAATCAAGAGTGTGTGTGTGTGTATATGGTACTTGAGCAATCCACCAACTATTCTATCCTTTACATTTTATCTAAAAACAAAATCTTCTAAAAACAAACTTAGACCCAAGTCTTCATCTTCTTGAAGTCTTTACTTGAAGCCTTCTTGACTTGGTCCAAACACCGTGCTAGCTCCAAAACTTGACTTTAAATCCTTTGTTGAAGCTATATACCAACTAAGATCTTGATCATAAATCTGTCACTAATTAAACACAAGATCATTAGTACTATAACTACATGAGTTGATCATCATCAAAACTAGAGTGATGGGCCTTCGGGCCAACAAATTTGATCATTCAAAACAAAAAGAAAAAGAAAAAGGAAAAATTGAAGCCATCAGAATGCCTTTAGCGAAGTTGTGGCTTTTCCCCTCCACTGCAGTTGCATCGTCTACAGTTAAGACTCGTCCAACCCTTGTCCAGATCTTCCGCCAGTGCCATCGTGACATTTGAAACTCAGATCTGGTCATCCCGTGACCGGATCTCCCACCACCAGTCATGAGATCTCCCCTCTCTCATAGTTGCAGCATCTGCAGCTCAGAATCGGTTATCTCTTGGCCGACCACTGATTGGGGTAAAACTGTGCACGAAAAATGTGTATATTTGAAATCTGTATTATAAGTACGGTGCCTTGACTTCCTTGATACTTCTGTTATAGCATATTGGCTACACGGGTCGAATCCACAGGAACGGGAGGCAATAGAAGTATTACCGGTTTTTATTCACGTATTTGTTAACAAGTTCTTTTTGTTAAAAGAAAGATAAAAGAAAAAAGAAAATGAAAAGAAACTGGAAGTGATAGGTGGAGAAGGCGTTGAAAACGACGATGTGAAAAACAATAGAGAAGTGGTTTTGAAATTGATAAAACAAGAACAAGAAAATAGAAGGCGAGATAAAACAAGAAAGAAGCAAAGTAAAACACAAAGTGAAAGTGTGGTAAAGTGGTTTGAAAAATGAAAAAGAGAAGAACTTGTGGTGAAAAAATGAAAATAATGGTGAACTAAGAAGGTGGTGAAAACAACGATAGGAAAATGATAAAATGATTTTGAAAATAGTTTTGAAAACAAAGTAAAAAGAGAAGAAAATTTATGGCTATTAACTACTAAGTGCTCCACTAATCATGCTAACCTTTTAGTGATAGTTGCCTCACAAGAATCTTTGGCCATCACTAATCCTTAGCTTTTTCAAGAGACGATACAAAAGATGGCATGAGATGGTTCTTCATATTCAAACTTGCATTGAAAGCAAACTAATACAAACATTAGATCATCAAAACTATTAGCAGCAAGTATGAGATAAGAGAGTTAGCTTGTTAGCAAGATAGATGTTAGAATCCATCATCATGAGCCATCAATGGCTCTTGCAAGAGCAAAGCCTTGTAGAGGCTATTAGATTCATGTGGATTACCAAGTAAGTGGTTAGATGATTAGTGGCTAGTAGTTAGATTGCCATAAAAAAAGTTAGCTAGTCACGTTAGAAATTAGAGAAGGAACCATTAAAGAAAGGAGGAACTTTTCATAGATTGTTACTATCTATTATAGCAATCTCTCTGTGTGTGAATCAACACTGTCCTAATATATAATCTAAAACAAAATTAAAATACAAAAGAAAAGAGAAGAAGAACTGCACTAATCTACCCTACACTACACTAAAATAAGAGAAAGCCCTAGCCTACAACTCTCTATCCTCATTTTTGGTCTGAAAATACAGTATTTATAGGCAGAAAAAGGATCTGGAAGGCGAGAAAAGGCCACACGTTGAAAATTAATATATGGCTCCATTATTGGGCCACAGATCCGCAAGAAACCTTGCAGATCCACAGTAATACCAGGGCCAAATTCCTGGCTTTTGGGGACGAGCTTGTCTAGCTGCGAATATCTCTTTTCTGTCATGGATTTCTGATATTATTTTCTGATTTTTTAGCAGAATGGACTTCAATTCTGGATTTCTAGTGGGGTCTATTTAGGGTTCTTCTAGAAACACTTGGCCTCCAAGAAATCTCCAAAATTATCCCTAAAATAACAATATTCAGTCTTAATTTACCATTCTGCCCTTCTCTCAGTATATCTGCAATAAGACCAAAACACAGTTCAGAAGCGATGTTTTATTCATAACTCGATAAGAAAATGCGATATGATGATGCAGAATAGTAGACTAATCAACAACTGCCAACATGGTATCTGCAGCTCACCCACGACCGATTCCCCCACCACCAAAGTCGTGGCATGTCCCCACCACTTCAACTACGACCTAAAATTCGATCACCTCCGACTGATCACCTCTGTTCAAATTACTATAACCCTTCACCAGATCTGGGAGCTCTACAAAAACCTCATGCTATTGTTAGCCCTTACTCGAATCTGAGAGCTATGCAAAAACCTGTGACTCTCACAGGCACTTGCCCGGCCGCCATCACTGGCATGAACGACCCCTCCAACACCAATGTTATCCAGCCGTCGCAGTTCACCGTCGTTATGAACGCCACTGTCACAAGCCGAGTGGTCAGATCCAGCCACTAACGCGTTGTCATGGCCAGATCTGGATAGATCTGGCCGCCAATCATCATGGCAGAATCTGGAAAGATCTGTAATTGTCGTCGTCATGTCTTCTTTGTTGTTGGCACTGACTCAATCTTCTTGATCTCCCTCGCTGTGCGACTAGTTCACACCGACCCCGACACTGCACAAATATCACCAATGTCAGGTCATCAATCTCCGCTCGACGTTGCCAACATCGATCGATCAAGACTGTTATCTCTTTGATTTCATCCTTGTCTCCAGTGCTTGTCTCCAGATTGACTACCTTCCCGTGCCGATCTACAACCACCGCCCACCTTGACGCCATCGCCCTCGCCTGTCAACACTGACAACAACACCATCACACCCTCTTCTCCATCATCTTCCTCTTCCTGTGGCTGAACCTCGCCGTCAGCCACCATAGCACGCGTGTCATCTGCAAACACCGATTGATCGTCTAAAATTACATTCGCGTTATTGTCGCTGGCTCTTTCTCCTCGTCTTCAACTTCCTCGATTATGCATCTGATCTCGGCTTCAAACCACGACTTCGTGACCTCCATCTTTGACGACTGCAACTGACCTCCATCGCCTTGACCAGGCCCTCGTCTGTGACAAATGCTTCCACTCCATCCTTGACGATGACCTCGCTTCCTTCTCTTTGCCTCGGCCTCTCCGTCACCTCCCTTGGTGCCAACCTTGGCCTCTGTAACCTCATGATCTTCGGGTCTCTGCTGCGATCTGTTTTTCTATAAATCGGGTCTACATATTCATTCAGACCCAACCCAGTTTTGCTTCCAGCCCTATCCGCACACGCCTTCAGTTTCGTCCTGTTCGTTCCAACTTGGATCCATTTTGAATATCAGTCTAGTGCCCCTTATAGTCTACTTCTGCTACTCAACCTGGATCCACTGCAACAGTGCTCTTTTCTTTGGGTAATCAAACCTGACCTGAATCTGCTCCAACTTCTCACAACTAAATCCTGATTTAGATTCAGACAAGATGAGCTCTTCTTCTCTTTTGCTTTGACGTTGCTAACTGGACTCCTCCTTTTCATACAGAGCTCATAGACACCATGTCGTTGCCGAGTAAAATCCTTTTCTCTTAACAACAATCGTCTTTTTTCCTCTGAATGGTGTTCTTTCCTGTATTCTGGGCTCTTGTATCATCTTCATCCACTTCTTGTGACGCCGTCATCTCCTCATCAATATTGAAAGTGCTTTACAGATTCCTTCTTTTTCCTCAGAGATTCCTTCTCTGGCACTACTTTTATCATAGATATCACAATCTTCTTCTCCATCGACGAATTTCACACTACGTAAATGTCCCCTTTGATCAAGCGAGAGACACCATGGGTTTTTGGAGTCTGCTCTATCTATTCTAAAGAGACTTATAGGATTAAAGTCCACCTTGCGAAATGCGAAAGAGGCTTAGGTCAAGCTTCAGAAAGTACTCCATCTCAATCGAAATTTATCTCTTCAGTAAATTCTTCGTCCTTGGTTCTACATCCATTGAAGTTCTCTTCTTCAGTAGCTCTATACCTAACCTTCGGGTTGCGTTCAGCCTCCGGGCACTCATGCTCTGACTGCTAGGCAAGCCTAGCACTCAGCGCTCTATCGCTAACTCTGTCCGAGTGTAATTACGCCGCGAGCGATGTTTTACGTTATCGTGGCATCGCCGCGAGCGGTAACTACACCGGATGTGATAGCTTTTAGCATTGTGCGTTAGCCTCATTCCAGCTTATCTAGCTCCACTTGATTGTTCGCTTGTCTCCTTGCTGATCTTATTCCTGTCACACTCAGCCTCCGGGCTTCACCACTCTACGGTAGTCTAAATATTATCATGCTCATATACATGCTCATGTGGTACTAACATTGCAGGTACTCTTGTACCGATTCTGGATTTCTACCTACTCTCAAGATAGCTACCCAATTGGTTTTAGGCCTGCATCCTTATGGGTTTCGTGGTAGCTACCGAGAGTGCACTTAGACCCGGGCGTACTTTAGCCTCTCGCCTACTTCCTCAAAAGAGAAATGCGCTTAGACCGTCAAGTCTCTCATGCTCTGCCAGGAAGGCATGCTCAGCGCCTTACCACTAGATTTGATTTGGTGGAACTCTACCGAATTTAGACACGCCTTTTAAGCTGAGTCATTCCTGTAGCTCCGTCAAGCGCTCCATTGATTAAACACTGTTTACTTTCCATGCCTCTAGTACTGCTTAAACTCCGCTTGATTGTGCTTGACTGTTACGTTATCACTTGACACGTTTTCTCTTGATGTGCTAGCACTTGCCGTATTATTACCTGACATCTACATGCTATCACCTGACACCAACCTGTATCATTTGACATCTGATGTGTTACCACCTGACACCTAACATGCTACTGCTCGACACCTGCCCCTGTTATGATATTACTTATCACCTGCCACCTGTTATGTTAACACTTGACCTATGATTATCACATTTACGGGAATCCTGTACATGTTATCATGTATTATATACAGTGACCTGTATTCCTATTATACATGTACTCATGTACTCCTGAATTACTGATCATGTCCTGCTCCTGCTAGTCCCGTAAATTGATAATTACATAATAAATTATAATAAGTCAACTTGCACTAGGATTGGGAAAACTGATGGGTCCTGAATAGTTTCATGTTTATGGTGGTCATATCGTGTCACGCGTGTAAAATCACCTAGAGGGGGGGTGAATAGGTGATGGCTAATCTAATGGTCACTTATGAACAAATAATGCGGAATTAAAACTAAGATGACCAAATAAAACTTCTTTTAATTAAACACTTATGTATAACACAAGAGTGTTGCCGAATTCCCCTTGCGAGGCTCTGGACAAGCTCCTCTAGATTCCCCTTGAATGGGTTGAGGTGCTGCGTTGGCTCTCTTGTTGAATACTATTGTTAGCAACAATCCCACGCAAGTATATATCAAATATGCACAAGGGTATATCAAGCATGTAAAGTAAATATAATGTAAGTAATGCAAGATATAATAGAGACAAAGAGAGAAAGAGAGCAAGAGTGAGCAATCGCAAACACAGAGGGTTTGTTTCGAGGTTCGAGCACACTTGCTCTACATCCCCGCCTTCGACACACGAAGGTTTTCCACTATGCAAGATCCCAATGGATCTCTCCCCGGTGCCGCAACACCTACAAGCCCTCGGACTCCCAGTCCCGTACACACGCAAGCTCCCACAAGCTTGCCGAGGCCGCACCTCGAACCAACGAGTTCACAACCGAACTCCAAACCACCACGAGCACACTTGCCCGTCTCCTCAAAGTACAAGGATGAAATCTTTGGTGATCTACAATACTTTGATCACCAATTACAAACTCTCACTACAACACTCTCCTATAGGATAGATATAGCAATGGATGCTCAAGTGTAGTGTGAGAAAAGCAAGGATTAGAAAGGTGGAGGAAAACTCAAAGAATCACAATTTACACTCTCTTGATAAAATCCCTTTTGATAGGAAATATTAGCTCACTATTATGTGGAGAAAAACTCTTTAGAGAGGCTGGGAAAAACTAGCACAAAGCTCTCCTAAAATCTTGTATCAAAACAATGACAAACCCCCTTTTATAGAGGCCAGAAAAATCTGACCGTTGGGCTCTGTCAGAGCTTCCGGTCGACCGGCCGGTCGACCGGCAACGGTCTAAAATCCGACCGTTCCAGCCTCCGGTCGACCGCCCGGTCGACCGAGAAATCCAGAGAGCAGAACTCTCTGCAGCAGTCGACCGTCCGGTCGACCGGACCACTGTGCTGACAGACATGCACAAGTCTGTGCACGTCCAGTCGACCGTGGGTCGACCGGCCCTTGGTTCGGTCGACCGCCCGGTCGACCGGACTGGCCTGTCAGCCATATTAGGTCAGGAAAACTGGTTTAAAATTAATTTTAAAATCTTTTAACACTTATAAAATTCCATAAACTTGTTTTAACATTCTATATTGAAAACCAACCTTGTGATAAAAATTTTCAAGACATATATCAACATATTCATATCATTTCAGCGTCTTGTAAATTTTATCAAAAATCAAAACATGTATTTTTCAAACTTGGTTTTCATAACTTCACAAAACATAAAAACAAGATATTTGATTTCATCTTAAAGCATAGTGTGTATGGATATGATCCACTACACAATCATAATGTAATATCTATGTTTTTGACATTAAGCTCTAAACATGGTTATGGTTGAAAAAGAATATACATGATAGAAATACCAAAAACCAAGGTATATATATTTTGTCAAAAGAAAATCTTTTACTAACTAAAATTTCTTTTCTAAACATAAAAATCTTTTATGAAAGCAATTCTATCAAGAGTTCTATTAAGAGTGTGTGTGTGATATAACTTGAGCAATCCACCAACTATCTATCCTTTACATTTTTAACTAAACAAAAACAAAATCTTATACCTAGACACAAGTCTTCATCTTCTTGAAGTCTTCACTTGAAGGCTTCTCATCTTCTTGACTTGGTCCAAATGCAATCCACCGAGCTCATCTCTAGATGTGTTCTTGATGCATAGGCTCGTGAATCAACCGGTGCTAGCTTCCAACTTGTCTTTAAATCCTTTGTTGAAGCTCCACACCTACTAAGATCTTGATAATGAATCTGTCACTAATTAAACACAAGATCATTAGTAATCATAACTTCATGAGTTGATCATCATCAAAACTAGGGTGATAGGCCTTTGGGCCAACAATCTCCCCTTTTTGATGATGACAAAACTCATGGAGTTATATATGCATGGATTAAAGTAAAGCTTCAAAGAAGCTCCCCCTTAACTCATGCATCACTAGAAATAAATAGATATGACATTAAAGCACATAAATATGTATGCAAATGAATGCACAATCTTTTTCTCAAACTTTTATCTTATTATATTATTGCTATGCTGAGTAAAAGCACAAGTATAAAAACTCAAAATCTCAAAATCTTTCTCCCCCTTAAGTAAGGAACAAATACTTCTCCCTCTTAAGGAAATCATGCATATAACTCAAATACTTCTCCCCCTTTTTATCAATCATCAACAAAGGGTTCAAAGTTCAAATCATCAAACAAATTTTCTCCCCCTTTTTGTCAAAATAAGGAAATCAAGGAGGGTAAAATCAAATCAATCAATAAGATTTATATGCGATATACATTCATGAAGAGGAAGACGCTAAGTTAACTTCCCTACACATATGCATTACATGAAGAAGGGATGACAAGCCCTAACTCACATAACACATATTATGTAATGCATAAGAGGAGATGTGAAGCTCCCCATACACACGTATATCATATAAAGAAGAGTTGTCAAGCTCCTCAATTTATAATATACTCAACATGAATCCATATGTAAGAGAGATGTTAAGCTCACTTTGCATATAGGAAATACAAATCAAACATTTTGAATTTTCTTTAAAAAATTTGAACTTACTTAATAAACACATTTTGAGATATCAACATATATATATTTTTATTTTGATATCAATAGTAAAATTTTTTTTTATTTTTCATCATAAACTTTGTGCTTTTAAAAATGTGAGCCAATTGTGAGTTAAGCACATGGAAATCATATATATGTATGAGAAATGAGTATACCAATTGAAATTGATACATACATATATATAAGAAAACAAAATATGAGTATATACAAAATAAGTTCATATTGATACCAATTGAAACGATTCAATGATACCAATTGACATAACAATAAAATCAAGTGTATATCTCATAACCTACCACCCTTCATATGCACAAGGTAAAAGATTTTCAATGAAGCATACAAGGCATAATCGCCCATCCATCCTCCATAGATGGTAGGGGTTTTCAAAAATAGATTTGAAATAAGCTTAGTTTGAAAAACTCTACCAAATGAAGAATTTGTACTAGAAAAATATTTTTCATGAAACACAAGTAAATCACATGGCACTAAAAACACTCTAATATCCATGAAGTCCATAAAATTTTCAAAAAGAAGTGAGTGTTCTAGTGTTATGTGGAACATGGTATCATGAAAAGTAGCAATAAAACTCAATATTCGTTTAAATTTGAAATCATGAAATCCATCACAAAATTTTATTGAAAAATTACAAAATTTTTATTAAAAACAAAAATTTATATTTCAAGATATATGTATGTTTTGACAAGACATTAAGTATACATACATATCCTTAAAACACAATTGAGTGCATATATAGATTTGCATGAAAGGCAAATGACTCAAGAGGTATCCATGTATATCTTAATGTTTTGGCAAGACAAACATATACATGAAATGAAAGCACATGATCATAGCATAAATTCAAAATGGGAATACAAGTTTAAAGATGTATGTATCATCAAAACTAAGCAATACAAGCACATTTCATGGGTTCAAATAAGCATTCAAGCACAAATATAAATAGATTTATTTGTGGCCCATGATATGTACAAGTATAAATCCTAGTGTTGATAAAAACTAACATTTAAACTAATATTCAATACATGAAGCATCAAATCTTTTAGAAAAATAGAATCATGTGGAAATCCTAAAAACTATTTGAAGAATAATTAACTAGTATAAATTGTTTTTGAAAAAACTAGTTAAAGATCCTTCAAATATATCAAATCTTATGTTTTTCATAAACATAATTAGATACATAAAAATTTAAGCACTCATGGTCTATAAAGTTCAAAATAATTTTTTAACAAAAGTGTGAGTGTTAAATGATCATGTAAATAGCATTTTTATGAAAATAGTCAATGAAGCTCATGAGAAACATTTTTTTTTTAACAAAAACACGAAAAATCAAAACACTAATCTTCATGGTATATGTATGATTAATCCAATCCTAACAATACACATACATATCCCAAATGTTAAAGGAGTCTATTAATGATGTTTGCATGAAGACAAGAGACTCACGGGTATACATGTATATTTATTAGATTTGAATAAAGAATACATATACATGAAGTACAGCATACAAATAAGCAAAACATGTATAAATGAGAATCATCAAAACTAGCCTATACATATACATATAGTGGGTACAAATGAGCATGAAGTTCAATCATATATGAATCAATTGTAATTTACTATTTGTACATGTATAAATACAAGTTTGACAAAATCTACATCTAAGCATGTAAATACCACATGAAGCACATAAAATCTAAAAACATGAACATGCTATGAATGATATTAAGAAAATAAAAGCATGTACATAAATAAAATAGGAGTTTAGAAATTTTTACCAACTCCGAAGCTCCATAGCATGGTGGTCTTTCCCACCAAAATTTCCTTGATAGCAATGCATCCAAAAGTTTGTCCATCATGTCCATTGCATCCGCTATCAAGGCACCAATCCTCTCACGTTTTGTGAGAGCCCTCACCTACATCAAAATCAAAGGGTGGGGGTTTTGGTACCCATACTTTCTTGGGTCCTTTGGGGTTAGCTTTATTGTAAGGATCCCAAAATCTTTTATACTTAGCAAAATATAAATGAGGTTTCTTATCAAAACAAAATTTTGCTAAATGGCCTTTGCGGCCACAATATGTACATATGTACACCTTAGTATGCTTATGTGTAGGAGTGTGATCATGTTGTGCAACATAAGCAAATGCATGGTTATGATGTGCATGAATGTGTGGAGTTTGTTTCTTTGAAAACATTGACTCCAACCTAGAATGATTAAAGCACAAGAGTTCAAAGTTGAACTCAAACCATCCATTTTATTTTTCAAATTCTTAATCTCATTAGTTGTGACATGTAAAGCATGGTGAGATATAGAATCATTTTTCTTCTTCTTTTTAGAAACAAATTCTTTTTCCTTTTCAACAAATTTTCTTTTCAAAGATTTATTTTCTTGAAAAACAACTTCTCTTTATTTTTCCACCAAATCAATCTTATTTTTCAAAGTAGTGTTCCCTTCACATAAATCATTCAATTTTGACATGAGGGAAACATTTTCATTTTTCAATCATTGTTTTCTTTTTCTAAGCATGCCATTTTATTTTCTAAAGAATCTTTTTCATTAAGCATGGCATCAAAATTCTTTTTCAAATTATTGTTACCTTTTTCTAAACATGCAATGTTAGATTTAAATGTATCATGTTCTACATGCATGCAAGCAATGTCCTTTTTCAAATTTTTATTTTCTTTCTTAATCATGTCATACTTTTCAAGCAATAGATGACAAAAGGTAGTAAGCTCATCATATGACATGTCATCATCATCGGATTCGGAATTTACCTCAAGGGGGTTATCCCCTTGGACCATGTAGCACTTGTTGGAGGTGTCGTCCGAGTCACTCCCCGCATAGTATAGATCTTTTTCGCCGAGGGAGGTGATGATGTTCCATACTACAAAAGCCGATTCAACATTAGAAACCCTAGATAAATAATCATCATTTAGGGTTGACTTGATAGCATGAAGGGCTTTTGCATTAGCCTCAAAGTACTTGCTATTATTAAAATATGAATCATTAGTAGTAGCAAGATATACATGAATGCCTAAGGCATTGAGGTACAATGACATCTTAACCTTCCAAATGTTGATGTTAAGGATGTCAAAGGTGGGTGGTGACATGAAGTCCATGGTGTGTGTACAAAATATTGTGATTAGCCTAAAAGTAGGATCTTTAACTCTAGGTTGTTAGACCTAATATCAAGAGCACTTGGCTCTGATACCAATTGTAAAATCACCTAGAGGGGGGGTGAATAGGTGATGGCTAATCTAATGGTCACTTATGAACAAATAATGCGGAATTAAAACTAAGATGACCAAATAAAACTTCTTTTAATTAAACACTTATGTATAACACAAGAGTGTTACCGAATTCCCCTTGCGAGGCTCTGGACAAGCTCCTCTAGATTCCCCTTGAATGGGTTGAGGTGCCGCGTTGGCTCTCTTGGTTGAATACTAGTGTTAGCAACAATCCCACGCAAGTATATATCAAATATGCACAAGGGTATATCAAGCATGTAAAGTAAATATAATGTAAGTAATGCAAGATATAATAGAGACAAAGAGAGAAAGAGAGCAAGAGTGAGCAATCGCAAACACAGAGGGTTTGTTTCGAGGTTCGAGCACACTTGCTCTACATCCCCGCCTTCGACACACGAAGGTTTTCCACTATGCAAGATCCTAATGGATCTCTCCCCGGTGCCGCAACACCTACAAGCCCTCGGACTCCCAAGTCCCGTACACACGCAAGCTCCCACAAGCTTGCCGAGGCCGCACCTCGAACCAACGAGTTCACAACCGAACTCCAAACCACCACGAGCACACTTGCCCATCTCCTCAAAGTACAAGGATGAAATCTTTGGTGATCTACAATACTTTGATCACCAATTACAAACTCTCACTACAACACTCTCCTATAGGATAGATATAACAATGGATGCTCAAGTGTAGTGTGAGAAAAGCAAGGATTAGAAAGGTGGAGGAAAACTCAAAGAATCACAATTTACACTCTCTTGATAAAATCCCTTTTGATAGGAAATATTAGCTCACTATTATGTGGAGAAAAACTCTTTAGAGAGGCTGGGAAAAACTAGCACAAAGCTCTCCTAAAATCTTGTATCAAAACAATGACAAAACCCCCTTTTATAGAGGCCAGAAAAATCTGACCGTTGGGCTCTGTCAGAGCTTCCGGTCGACCGGCAACGGTCTAAAATCCGACCGTTGCAGCCTCCGGTCGACCGCCGGTCGACCGAGAAATCCAGAGAGCAGAACTCTCTGCAGCGGTCGACCGTCCGGTCGACGGACCACTGTGCTGACAGACATGCACAAGTCTGTGCACGTCCGGTCGACCGTGGGTCGACCGGGCCTTGGTTCGGTCGACCGCCCGGTCGACCGGACTGGCCTGTCAGCCAATATCAGGTCAGGAAAACTGGTTTAAAAATTAATTTTAAAATCTTTTAACACTTATAAAAATCCATAAACTTGTTTTAACATTCTATATTGAAAACCAACCTTGTGATAAAATTTTTCAAGACATATATCAACATATTCATATCATTTCAGCGTCTTGTAAATTTTTTCAAAAATCAAAACATGTATTTTTCAAACTTGGTTTTCATAACTTCACAAAACATAAAAACAAGATATTTGATTTCATCTTAAAGCATAGTGTGTATGGATATGATCCACTATACAATCATAATATAATATCTATGTTTTTGACATTAAGCTCTAAACATGGTTATGGTTAAAAAAGAATATACATGATAGAAATACCAAAAACCAAGGTATATATATTTTGTCAAAAGAAAATCTTTTACTAACTAAAAATTCTTTTCTAAACATAAAATCTTTTATGAAAGCAATTCTATCAAGAGTTCTATTAAGAGTGTGTGTGTGATATAACTTGAGCAATCCACCAACTATCTATCCTTTACATTTTTAACTAAACAAAAACAAAATCTTATACCTAGACACAAGTCTTCATCTTCTTGAAGTCTTCACTTGAAGGCTTCTCATCTTCTTGACTTGGTCCAAATGCAATCCACCGAGCTCATCTCTAGATGTGTTCTTGATGCATAGGCTCGTGAATCAACCGGTGCTAGCTTCCAACTTGTCTTTAAATCCTTTGTTGAAGCTCCACACCTACTAAGATCTTGATAATGAATCTGTCACTAATTAAACACAAGATCATTAGTAATCATAACTTCATGAGTTGATCATCATCAAAACTAGGGTGATAGGCCTTTGGGCCAACAACGCGTGGCCACATACTTGAGGGATCACCTGGCGGCCAATAAGGATTCCGTGGTATGTACTGGCACCCCTACTCCTCCTGCTTATTCCTGCCGGGTATGCACAAGTCGTAGGCCTATTTCTATGGAATCTGTGATACACTATTCCTGTTCGGGCGTACAATAAGTCCCGGTACCTAGCGGTACATTTCGACTCAGCACCGGATACTCTTGAACTGTTATCCCGGGCATATACGGGACCCTTTAAACATGGTTCATCGAACTCTATCAGTTTTCAAATAATTTGCTCTATAAGTTATAAGTGAAAGTATGTAGAATGAGAAGCATACTAAAACCTACAACTTAGATGGCCCCAATTATAATAAGATAATGATATACAATTCATTGTGTTATTTTAAAACTCGAGTTGTATATGCTCAGATTACAGTAACATGGGATAAAGGTATATGATGAGGCTTTACTTTTTTGGATTATTCCTTTGTCGTACCAGTCTCATAGAATCGTGACTTAAGCGTGTACAATTGGTTTTGCTCATATTCGGCTTTATTCAATTTTATCAAGTTTATTGGTTTTATGCTAGTTTAGAAGATATCTGGTATTGCTTTATCTGCTTTACTTTCTACCTCCATACCTCCTCCTGTATGCATGTGCTCACAACACTATTTTCAATACATGCTTATGGCTTGGATTTATCGATGCACATGTATTTATTGATACACATGTGCTTATCCTTGCACGCCATTTGGCATTCCCATTACCACTCGTTGGTGAGTTCTGACTCCTCCGAATCCTTATGTTCAGGTCTCGGAGCTTAGAGCTTGTAGATTCTCCTGGTTGCTGATCAGAGTGGCGCAGCGAAAGCGTGGATCATCGGTAGATCATCTGAAACCCCATCCTTCCAGGCCCCCCTGATCGGCCCAAGAGTTTCCTTTTTATGACTCTGAGCCTCCTTTTGCGCTGCTCATACTTGTACATCTCTTTGTATTCTTGCAATTGCGTCTATCAGTGATGTAATATTCTTATAATATTGTGTCACATCTGGTGATAACTTTGTAACGAGCTGAATCCACTTGTAATGAGCATTAATATGCTCGATGTCAATAACACCGCCAATGATGTAGGTAAGTGGTACATTAATGAATAATTAGATTTGGCTTACCTTTCTGTGTTAGCTTCTGATTCCGTGCCATCAGATACTAGTACCGATGTAGGTGATGATCCCTGGTCGGCAATAAACGCCTTGACATCATAACATGTACCAGTGAGGTCATCACTCACAGCATATCAAGGCGTCAATGAAGCACAAGGATCTTTATTCAAAGTCCCATCAAGACGAAAGGCCAAAAACTAATCCTTTTCAAAGAATCATGTCCGAATTGATGCCTCGCGAAGACTCAGAAAGTGAGAATGAACCCCCTCAATTCTCCCATTATGAGCCAAATGTGCTCAGAATAATGGAGAACATGGGGTATGACCTAACAAGTGGTCCTAGCTTAAATTTTGGCAAAGGAAGAAGAGCACTACTTCTATCCTTCATTCCAAAAGGGAAAGCCCCTGATTATTATCATCAAACTCATAAAGGGTTGGTTATGTGTCAACCCAATCCCATCAGCTTCTGAGTCTGAAGAGTCATTATACAAAAATCACTCGTCAGGTACGTCATCGTGGGAGTCAGATGTCAGTGTCGGTAACATCTCCAAAGAACTTTCGGTAAATATGATTTCAACAAGCCACCCGGAAGATGGATATGAAGAAATAATCCAGTCGAATACAGATCCTTAGATCAAACACCTAAACGCTCTTTGGAATATTTGCTTCAAACAACACGAACCACCCATCGAGGATAAGATCACCTAGATCAACCTGGGAGATGAAGCTAATCCTAAGCCCATCTTTATAAGCGAAAGCTTATCATCCTCTGAGAAGGAAGATCTAATATCTCTGGTTCAAGAGTATATAGATGTCTTCGCTTGGAACTACGAGGATATGCCTGATCTTGATCCTCAAGTGGCTATGCATTGACTCAACATCAATCCGGATGTGAAGCCCGTCAAACAACAGCAGCGACAGTTTCGCCCCAAAATAATGAAAGCAATACAGTCGGAAGTCAAGAAGCTTATAGACTCCGATTTTATCAGGGAGGAACAACATCCTAATTGGGTAACCAATATCGTTCCTGCTACCAAGAAGAATGAGAAGATCCAGGTTTGTATTAACTTCCTAATATAAATTAGGCGTGTCCTAAGGATGAGTTCTCCTTCTAATCACAGATGTCATAATCGACAACATGTGTGGGTTCGAACGGATGTCATTCATGGACAGATTCTCAGGATACAATCAAATTAAGATGTATCCTGACAATGAGAAGCATACATCTTTCAGACACCATTTGGGGTATATTATTATACTGTCATGCTTTTCGGATTTAAGAATGTAGGGACAACATACTAGAGAGTTATGAATGCAATTTTTCATGAGCATATATACAAAATAGTAGAATGCTATGTTGACAATATTGTAGTAAAAAGCCGTGCCAAATGCGATCACATAGTAGATCTGAAGATAATATTTGATATTATGCGGGCATATCAATTGAAGATGAAGCCCTTCAAATCCTTCCTGAGGGTAGCCAGCGGTAAATTTCTAGGGTTTGTTGTTACATCCAAAGGAATCCACCTTGAGCCCAGAGAAAGTCCGCGCTGTCTAAGAGATGCAACCTCCCAAAAATCTTAGAGAGCTTAAAGTATTGCAAGGGCAGCTGGCATATATACGGAGGTTTATCTCAAATCTCTCAGAATGATGCCAATCCTTCGCTAAATTGATATAGAAGGGTGTTTCATTCATTTGGGATGATACATGCCAACAAGCGTTTGAGGAAATCAAGCGGTACCTCACACATCCACCTGTCCTTACAGCTCCGGTGTTAGGAAAATCTTTCCTAATGTACGCTCGAGCAATGGATCATTCTTTAGGAGCCTTGCTAGCCAAAAATAATGACAAGGGATACGAGCAGGCAATCTACTACCTGAGTAGAATTATGATCGAAGCTGAACATCGGTACAGTCCGATTGAAAAAGTATGCTTGGCATTAGTCTTCACCATCAAGAAAATGCGACACTACTTGGTGGGCCAAACTATACACATCATATCAAAAGTAAATCCTTTAAGATTGCTTATGATAAAGCCATCATCTCTAAATTATCGATTGGCAAAATAGCCATGTTTCTCTCTTAATATGAGATGTGACTCCTGCCACAAAAAAGCTGTGAAGGGACAGGTGGTTGCGGATTTCCTGGCTGAGCATTCAGATCCAAGGACGATCAAACTTTATGAGGATCTCCCAGATGGGGTCGCTGAAGTTTACTTGACCCAGACATCTTTCGAAGGACAGATGTGGCAACTCTTCTTCGACGGTGCATCGAGAACAGGCCCGCGAGGAGAAATATCATAGCGGAGTGGGGGTAGTACCTATCTCCATATAGAACTACATAATCCCTCGTGCATTCTCATTAACTGAGCCATGTTCCAACAATATAGAGGAATATAATGCTCTTTTGATCGGGGTGCAAATCGCCGATGAGATTGGTGTTAAAAAATCACGAAGCATACGGTGACTCAAAGATCATCGTCAACCAGGTTCGTAGGGAGTACGAGATCAGACATGAAGACTTAGTACCCTATCATAACGCAACTGTTTACATGGTAGAGAGGTTTAGAAACTTCTACAGTGACCATGTACCTCACCAGCAAAATGCGCATGTAGACGCACTAGCATCTCTCGCTGCTTCCTTGGCTCTTCCAGTCAGAGTGGCAGAGAAAATACTCATCTCAGTCACGACTTCTATTGTCCAAGATTTGCTTTTGAAGACCACTAAAAGCCAAAAGAGATCTTCAAGTCAAAGAAGTTTTAGAGACTTCAACAGGTCCAGAGCTTAGGGATTGGCGAATTTTGTACATCGACTACGCATTGGACGGCATTTCGCCTGATGACCCTAAAAAGGTGGCTGCCATTAGAAAGAAAGCCCTTAAATTCTACTACAATGCGATCACAAGAAAACTGTATCGTTGATCGCATGATGGAATCCTCCTTCACTGCCTAGCATATAAAGAGGCACAGGAAATAGTCAAAGAGACTCATGACGGCATGTGTGGAGCTCACCAACCTGGTCCAAAACTTGGGGATCGACTCTGAAGACTCAAATATTATTGGCCACCAACCTGGTCCAAAACTTGGGGATCGACTCCGAAGACTCAGATATTATTGGCCAAAGATGATCCCTGACGCCGTCGCTTATGCCAAATGATGCCATGCTTGTTAGATCCATGGTGACTTTATTCGCCAGGTACCGGGGCATCTTCGCCCTACAACTTCTTCCTGGCCATTTGAAACGCGGGGAATAGACGTGGTTGGTCCTATCAGCCCACCTTCATTTAAAGGACATCAGTTTATTCTAACCATAACTTATTACTTTTCTAAATGGGCTGAAGTTATCCGTTTAAGGGAGGTAAAGACATTCGACATTATCAAGTTCATTAAATATCACATAGTCTAACGCTTTGGCGTACCACGACGAATTATCCAGATAACGGGCCTCAGTTAGTCAGCCAAGCATTTCAAAGATTCTGCGACAAGTTCAGGATCCAGAGTGTGTCTTCAATAGCATACTATCCAATCCCTAATGGCCTTGCAGAAGCTTTCAACAAAACCATTGGAAAACTTCTCAAGAAATTCATCTCAAAAAGCCAGCACGACTGGGATGATAAGTTAGGTGAATGCTTATGTGCTTATCGCACGACAGTGAGAGCCCTGATGAAAGCTACACCATTCTCTTTGGTATATGGATGTGAAGCCGTACTTCCATTAGAGATCTAGATCCCATCTCTGTGCATCGCCTTGACTATGGAGATGACAAATGAGGAGAAGCATCGACTGCGACTCCAGAAGCTAGAGGCTTTAGACGATAAACGCCTGCAAGCTCAACAGCAAATTGAGCTCTATCAAGCTTGAATTACCAAAGCCTTCAACAAGAAAATCAAGGAGCGGACTTTCAAGAAAGGTGACCTTGTCTTAGCTGTCAGATGACCCATGGTGATGACGCATAAAACCAAAGAAAAATTTCAGCCTAAATGGGAAGGACCATTTATAGTAAAGTCGGTCTACTCAAATGGAGTATACCACCTTATAACCCTAGATGGCGATACGCTCATGATGCCGATCAACGGCAGATTTTTAAAGAAGTACTATTCTTAATAGGATTCTTCTTATGATCAGGTTAACATTACACCTCTGATCAAAACTGATCCAAGATGTTTGGAAGAGTGCCAAAGAAAAGCTTCTTTCTTCCTTCACCGAATCACACCACAGTCGGTCAGTATCGAACCAATTGAACGTTGGTTACATCGTGATGCATGATGTAAACATCAAAGGATAAACAAAGTACGAAAACTTTAGTTTTAGCATTATTACTATTCTGTAGTTCACCTATGATCAGATTAACATTACACCTCTGATCAAAACTGTAAGGTCTACGATGTTCGGATGGGCGCCAAAGTAAAGCTTCTTTCTTCTTTCATTGCATCACATTACGGTCGATCAGTGTCGAGCCGATCGAACGCTGGTTACATCATGATGCATGACGTAAACATTGAAGAAAAAATAAAGCGTGAAATTTGGTTTTAGTCTTGTAACTCTTCTCTAGTTTATCTATGAATATCCGACACCTCTGACGGTTGAGGATAGAGGAAAATGTTGGCTTTTGAGTCCAACATAAGTTCTTGATAACTCATCATATGGAGGGAATAGCATGGCTAGCTCAGCTCAAATGGTGGTTGGTAAAGGCATACCAAATCTGTTGATAGCTGAGGATTTGCTAAAAATCCTTAGGGACTTGGCCCCATCCTCTTCTCTAAAATCTCTCACTAATTCTTACCCATAGAATGGTAGGACCACAAAAATACATGTATCCATTTCTCTGACAAAATGAACAGAGACTTGCCACGTTAACAATAAATCTCTGGCAAGTCATTTCTGTTTTGGTGGTGTCAGTCAAGTTAACATTAAATCTCTGACAACAAAACCCATTCAAAATCTCCGCTGTTACGTTAATATTACATCTCTAATGGCAAACCTCTCATGTCCTTGGAAAATCAATGTTTGTCACGTTAAATATTACACATCTAAAAAGTCATTCTGTTTTCCATCAAAGTCCCCTACCAATTCCCTCCCATTGAATGATAGGTTCACATGCTCAATCACTGCTATGTTAATATTACACCTCTAAAAGTGAAGAGTTTCAATACTCCCCAGTGAGTACAAATTTTTTTGTCAATTCTCATCAATAGAATGACAAGTCTACAAAATTACTCATATCGCAAACTAATTTTTGTCAAGTTAATACTGCACCTCTGACATTTCAAACTTCACTTGTCAATTCTCTTCAATAGAATGACAAATCCTCAAAATTACTCATATCGTAAACCAATTCTTATCAAGTTAAGACACACCTCTGATTTTCCAAACTTCACTTGTCAATTCTCCTCAATAGAATGAAAAAGTCCTCAAAATTGCTCATATCTCAAATCAACTCTTGTCATGTTAATATCACACCCCTGACAAATTACTGTTAAGTTTAATATTACACCTCTAACAGTGATTAAGTTACTCCCAAGTTCAATATTAAATCTCTGACAGTCACTTTTCTCAGGCTTCCATATCGAAGCTGAGATGAGCAATGCTCAGTTTAACATCACACTTCTAGCATCCAGTTCATTATTAAGTTCAACAATATACCTATGACAATGACATTTCTTTGAACTTCCTTATCGAAGTCGAGATGACTAATGTAAAGTTCAAATTACACCTCTAGCATTACCTCCATTGCAAAGTTAATACTACACCTATGACAGTGGTATTTTTAGTTTTCCCAAATGAAACTGAAACTCCTGCAGAGCTAAGTTAACATCACACCTCTAGCTCACTTCCTTGTCAAGTTTTAATATCATACCTCTGACAAGATTTAATCCAACCCGTTAAGTTAATATGAACCTCTAATGGTAAATTTTCCCTAGATCCTCAAAGGGTCTAGTCTTACTTGTTATTCTCGTCAATAGAATAGTAGGTCTACTTAAAATCACTGTTAGGTTAATATTAAACCTTTAATGGTGTTTCCATCAATCCCTAACTGAATATTAATTACGTTAATACTAAACCTCTGATAAAGACTCAGTCACAATCCTTCGCGGGTTGAAAATTTCACTTGCCATTCTCATTATAGATTGGCAAGTCCACTATTCCACTCCTCTAAAGTTAATATCACACCTTTCATAGTGATCTTAAAATTCCTTAAAGACTTTTTTCAAGTTTGACTTGCTAAGTAAAATGTTACATTTCTAGCAAATCAGAGGAAATCACTTCTACTTGTCTGATTTTCAAAAAAAAGTCAAGACATGTAAGAAGACAAAAAAAAATGTGTCACTTGCATTGACATTCAAAAATATGAAAGTGATACAAAACGCTCTCTTATATAATAAGATTGAGTGTTACAACAAAGGAGTACAAAGAAGTCCATCTTGTTCAGCGAAAGGTTGCACTCACTCCTCAAAATATTGAAGATGCACAAAGCTCGTCCTCTTGATTATGGCCGAGAACAGGGGATCAACTTTCTCTCCTCTTGAGAACAATGATGTTTCTTGACGTCGAAATGAAAGGGAGCATTCTGATTCCACCCGATGAACTGGTGTGAAGGCCTTCACAAGGCCGTAACGCTTCGCCACCAGAAAGTCATCTAATGAGCATGAGTTTTTTGTCGTTGTCACTTTTTTGAGTAAGATTGGTGAAGGGAGGATCTGAGACCTTACTGGTGACAGCCTCTTTCCTGTGACCTCCATATACGCCATACTCACTATGACTAGAAAGATCCAAGATATTACTGGTGCATCATGTCCAATAATGTCTTGATGTGTATCGACAATCACGCAGATCTTCCTCGCCTTTGAACAGAAGTTCTGACTTCCCGAGTGCTCCCCAATCGAATAAGCTAGCCGGTTCAAATATTCTCCCATGAACCAGGCAAAGGCGCTGAAACCAGCACCATCGATATGGTTAAGACCTCCAGGAAACAAAAAAAATGAAGGGTTAAAATTCTGCGAAGACAAAAAACAGAAAGCTAGGAGCACAAACGCGGGGCTGAAGTCACGAACTCCAGACGCGAATCTCATGGACGCGGAGATAGAAAATATGGATCTAAAGGCAGTCTTATATTAGACTCGCGTCTGATACATGAGACGCGAGGCACATATCAAAGATGCGTACGCAGGTCTTAAAATTGCCTGAAGTGACTTCAAGACGCAGAGTTCGCCACACTCCCGTCTGAGATGCAGAGCTTGCCACATTCACGTCTAGAGGTCACAAAAGAGCAGACTCAAAATTTTTTGAGTCAGGAGCCCCAAACGTGAGCCTCATGTATAAAACTCACGTTTCAAGTCTCAAGATGCAGAGTTCACCATACTCGCATCTAAAGAACTTGGGACTTAGACTTTGAAGCCAATAAGGCCTGTTTCATCAAGTAATGCAAAAGGCGCATTTGCAGAGCAGGGACGCATGAATCTCAAGAAAAAGATTTCAGAAAAAGATCAAGAGACAGAGTCACTTCATGGCCGGAGATGATAGAACTTCAAAGAGACCGAACCTTATCATGGCAAAAGCAATTCCTACCGGAAAAAGAATTCTCTAGAAGTTGGATTTCATTTGTCAAGGCATGACCGTGAAAGTATTTAAAGCAATACTTTTTAATCTTGAAATCACTTAACAGTGATAATCTTCAAAGAAGATTGAAAGAAAGCAGTGAAGTTTTGGGTTCTTTTTGTTCTCTAAAACATATGCACTTGAAGAAGGCCCTTGAAGGGGAATAATCAAAGACGAAGTCCCTCAGAGCGCATGCTCGCGAAGGAAAATAGTCAAGATGAATGACTGTTAAGAGGCTATGGCCTATTTATAGGCTCGCTAAATGGCCTATAATTAATGGCACAAAAATCAAAGTCATCAGCCTTAATTCCTACACGAATATAAAATCCAGTATAAATGAGACACATGGAATTTTTGCTTTGGGAAACCCCAAAGACACAGGTCCCCAACTGTCAACGCCGACTTAGCATTGAAAGATCCAGCAAAATCTTCAAGTCGGATTGCATGTGACACTTTGAAGACTGCGTCCTGAAGTCCGCATCCTTTCAAGAGCTTTGAAGGCTGCGTCCTGAAGTCCGCGTCCTTTCACAAGCTTGAAAGCTGTGTCCTGAAGTCTGCGTTCTTTCACAAACTCAATGGCCGCGTCCTAAAGTCCGTGTCTTTTCACAAGCCTGAAGGTCGCGTTCCCATTATCAAATGGAAGAACGCAGGCCTGTGTTTTCTCTCAATGATCCAGAACTGCATTCTCTCAGTGAGCCAGAACCGCGTCCTCTCAACGATCTAGAACTACGTCCTCTCAGTGAGCCAGAGCCGCATCCTCTCAGTGACTCAGAGCCGCGTCCTCTCAGTGATCCAAAGTCGCGTCTCTCTTGAGAAGTTAGAGCCACGTCTCCACTACAATAAGAGTTGCATCTCATTCAC